>CM028336.1:31424879-31604879 GCA_016647705.1 Eucommia ulmoides
TCCACTAGTAGCTTCCTCTTTTAGTTCTTTATTGAACTTAACCAATCTTAATCAGAATTTCTCGCAACAATCTAAACTCTGTGATTCACTTCACTAAGAATGAAATTTAGGAAAAAAAACAAAGCGAACAAGGACAACACAAAGGATAAGTTATGGAATAGATCAAGAAGAATATACTCTCTTTTTGGCTGCTGGATTTTCGTTTTTTTTTTAAATGATGATAACAATAACCTTAAACAATATCTAACAAAATTCAAGACTTAAACAAGATCTGAACAGATTCGAACACTTAACAAGATCTGAACATAATTGAAGCTTTAAATGAGATTTGAATAGAATTGAAGACTTAAACAAGATCTAAATAGAATTGAAGATGAAATAAAATAAACTAATTAATGAAAAACAAGGATAGATTAAACCTGATTTTAGAACCGTGCTCTGATTACCAAATGATGCGAACCTCACCAAGAATTAGTGAGACCCGAAACCAATTTATGGTGTCTTTGTTAGGATCGATCTAAAATCTGGATTTATAAATAAAAAGAAATAAAGGAAGAACACAAAAATACAGAATATTTCATAGGAAATCTTGATCCAACGTTTATGAATGAAACGTGAACCAAAGGTATAAAATAACAAACCTTGACCCAAAGATTATAATGGAATCACGAACCGAAGTTATAGAGTTTGAACGCCACAAGAAATTCTTGATAAGTTCAAAAAAAAGTTCTATGAAGAACTCAAGAGAAAACTCTCTCAATCTGATAAATTATTTAAGTAATATGTTTTTTCCCATGGAATACAACTCTCTTAAATAGGCAACCAACATAAATGAGAGCCTAGGCTAGTGGGTGGTCAAGCACACCCTATCTTAGATGGGGGCGGTCTTTCACACCTAGGGGTGTCATTTTCACACAAGAAGTCTTTAACTTTAGCACACCCTACTATAGATAGTGGGTGGCCTTTCACACCTAGGGGGAGGCTACAAGAACAAAAGTCCTAGATGCCTTTCATACTTATTACAAGATCAATACTAAAAAATAAAAATATTAATTGGAATTGATGCCTTACAAAATGATATAAACTAAAATAAATAAGTAGAATTTCGTGGGTCTCATGTTTTGGCCCATTTGAGTTCATGACTAAGCCCATTTACTTGCCTTTATGAGATGGATTAGGTCCTAATTGTTATTTGGGCTTAACTTGGGCATTATGACTTTAGATTCAGTCCATATATCTTGAATTAGCCCATTAAGTGCTTCTTTGATCTTCTTGGATATTGCCCTCGTAATAGGCCCAATTGGAACATGCAGCGGATCATTTGTTGGTGCATGTTGGTTCTCATCATTCATATTATTGTGTACTGTAGTGGATGTTAATGTGAAGCATGCAAATATTACACTCCATTTTAACAACCACAATGTTTAAGTTTTAATTGTGAACATTCACACTGTTATGTACTGTTGTGGACGTTCACACTATTTCGAAATAATAACTCGTAATGCATAAGATTGAATAGGATTATCAGTGTGAACATTCACAATACTATGTACTGTTGTGAATATTTCACATTATGTTGTAATAATAACTTGTAACACACCTGATTTAATATGATTATTAGTGTGAACATTCACATTATCGTTGTACTGTTGTGTGAATGTTCACTATTTTGAAATAATAACTTGGACAACACCAGATTTATCAGAATTATCAGTGTGAACATTTACACAGTTGATGTACTGTTGTGAATGTTGACATTATTTTGAAACAATAACTCATAAAGTACTAGAAATTGCTTAATCTCAAACATATTTACTGTCCACTTTCAAAAGATTATATGTGAACATTCAAAATTTTGGGGAGAAGACGAAAATCAACTTCGACAAATCCAGGTATAACCATTTAAAATTATATTAAAATTTATTCAAACAAACAATAACTGAATAAACTTACAGTTTTCGCCATTAAGGTGAAATCTACCTCGAACACTTAATAATAAGACTGCTTGCGATTCCGGCGTGTTGACCTAATGAGCTACCCAAGAAGGGGAGGTGAATTGGGTAGTAATAAAAAATTACCAAATAATAACACTTCAAAATTCAAATAATTAATTTTATTCTAAATTAATTATTATCTTTAAAATAGCGGATAAGTGTTATAAATTAGGTGCACACCCAAATACCAAAATTTATATTAGTTCACCAAACTACTCCTGGCTAATCTAGTTCCTCGAGCTCCGAGGATAATTGCATCCACTAATTACTATGATTCCTTTAATCAGGTAGGAACCAAACCCTAACAAATGATTATTTTCGCAGGCTCATAATCAATCTTTATAATTCCTTTCATAGGCTAAGGAATAACATTATCTTTATCCCAAACTAAAGATTAACCAAATTCTTTTACACTTAGACTAAGAATTAAATCTCACAAAAACACTCCAAGTATCCTTTTACTCGGTAAGGATTGAATCGTTATAAATTCACTCAAAATTTAATTCTAGTCAGAAAGAATTACCCATATCTCTTTTCATGAAAAAAGAGTAACCTAATCTTTTTGTACTCTTAGTAAAGATTAAACCTTAATTTATTTACCGGAAGAGATTAAAACCAGCTACCTCTAATTAGATACTCACAATAGTATCTAATCCGCACATAACTCACCAATTACAAAATTGATAAATTTTTTCTCACTCGGAGTTTTTACCACTCCAGATTAATTTAAACTCAATTAATATTTCGATACCAGTGATAGAAATAAAGTGAGAATTTCAAAATCCGATTTTAATAAAAATGGGTGGAACACAATTTTGCACGTAATCAGATTTTCACAATAAATCATTTCAAAAAAAATTTCAATCAATTTAAAGTTCAGAAAAACAATTTCAAAGATCAATATTCCTAGTAAACAATAATATCAAACAACAATTAACAACAAAGACTTGGAACGATCTCACTAGGAATTCACCGAATGAATAAAATATGAATAACAATGAAACTCCAAATTGGAAGTAACAATAATTCACAACAAATTTTCTCAAGAACACTTCTCAAGAATAATTTCACTATTCTCTCAGTATGAATTCAGAATAATCACTCTAAAAAAACTTAGGAACTGAATAGTTCTTTAA
This sequence comes from Eucommia ulmoides, assembly GCA_016647705.1. Taxonomy (NCBI): domain Eukaryota; kingdom Viridiplantae; phylum Streptophyta; class Magnoliopsida; order Garryales; family Eucommiaceae; genus Eucommia; species Eucommia ulmoides. The sequence continues at coordinate 31,428,010 of CM028336.1, forward strand.
ATTTGATTGATTGAGATTATTGAAATCTTAAAAACGCAGGTTCATTTATATGGACCTCCAACGCTTAGTTTCTACTTATCATGACACTTAATTGCTCTTATAGACCCTTTATATCGATATGACTTAATCTTGGTTCAATTCACTCAATTATATATTTTAAAATATTCAATTTAGTCCCCCAAATATTTTCTCAAACTCAATTAGATAGAATAGAAAGTATTACATGCACCAATTTGAGAAATAATTAAATTATATGAACCATATATATATGGATAATAAAATATCAATGACATATCTTAAATACCATCAGATCTCTAAGATATCTCTCAGATTCTAACTATAAAACTTCTAGTAACGGTTACTTTTTGAAAACGATCCACGAAATCCTCTAGACCTGAAACAGTCTATCAGTTGATCGACCAAAGTCCATATGTCGATCGATCGATTCAGGTTGTAGCTCAAGCAAAAAATTCTCGCCAATTGGTTGACCGAAACTCTATGGTCTGTCGACTGATCGATTCAGGATGCTCTCCAGGCCAATTTTTAGCTATGGTCGGTTGATCAATTATCGTAGGTGTGTCGACCGATCGATTCAAAGAGTTCAAGTATTGGCCTTAGATCGACCGATCTCACATGATCTGTTGACCGATCAATTCAAAGAGTTTAGATTTTGGCCTAGGTCGACCGATCCCTCTTCGGTCGGTTAACCGATCGATTTAGAGACTGCACCATTCCTAGCCATTTCTTCATCGGTTGATCGATCCTTATTGTTCGGTTGACCGATCTTGTAGGAACACTTATTCCTTAATTAATTTTAAATCTAATCTTCAATGTTTTTGCCCATTTAACTCATTTCTTTTCTCGGTTAACTTAATTAACACTTTTAAATCAATTTTAATTTCTAATCTTTCTTAAATCAATATTTTTTCTTCAATTTCACATAGGAGCAAATATGTTTAACTAATTAGGATCCTATCAAAAATACACATAATCATAAAATCATTTTTGTGTCGTGTGTGATCCTAATCGGGATACATTAAGAGTTAAAATTAATCTGAATTATTTTCCCGTAGATTGTTCAAAATCTCCAGTTTCTTAATGCTCTTATTTTTGTCAGTCTCTTGTATCTATAAACTTCTTCAATCATTTCTTCATGATAAAATCATCAATGGAACTTTTACACTGAAACACTCAATAAACTCGTTAGTTCCATCAAAAACTTCAACAATTAATTGTCCACGAAAAGTTTAGAATCAACAATCTTCCTATTTTTTATGATGACAATTAACTTTTATATTTTCACCAAAATATAACCACACTTTCCCTAAATTCAAGGACGAAATTTTTAACTCGATAAAGCAAAATCATGAAGAATAATTTTAAAAATACATATAATATTCAACAAAGCATAGAATATAATCGATTAGTCATAAACTCCCCCTACAACAGTGCAATGCTTAGGCGAACAAACCTAAACATTAACTAATTCTCATTTTAAGCACAATTATGGTTTCTCCCTTATAGATTTTCAACAAAACATCAACTAATTCTTCCCCTTTGTTATCTCAAAAAATGGGAAAAAGAACCACTAAACATTACTCTAGGCAAATGATCATTATGCTTAGCCATACCAAAAATATCATTCTAAGCATGCAATCTCCCCCTATATAATTGTAAATAAGCAAAATCATGCATAGGAGAAAAATATAATCTTTAACGTACTAAAATATGAAATAATCCTTAATGATAATGAATTTGTTAAACATAAATCTAATGCATGCTATTATCACGGTTATGATTAATATATAGAATTCAAATCATATGAATGTAATAGATAAATTCATTTATCATTTAAATAACCACAATAGCAGGATATCATGCAATAATTCTAAGACAACTTAAGCATATGTATAACAACACAGGTCTTAAAAATTCTTACCAACTTATTTCAACTTAATTTCTTACTATGACATAGTTTCCAGAAATCACATGACTTCCGTCTTCAGGTGTCAAAGGCATAAATTTTACTTTATTCCCTGTCATATGTTGAGAACAACCACTTTCTAGGAATAATTTATCCTTGCAAATAGATATTTATTTGATAACCTACAAGAATCATCTCAAAGAGTTCCTAGGTGGAACCCAATCTAAGTGGGTTCGATCTTGTTAGTTGGGATAATTTTAGTTCATTTAAGAACCCAAACCTGTCTGCAGTTAGATACTTTAGAAAAACATTTACGAATAGTATGCCCCACAATATTTCATTTAAAACATCTACCAAGATCCCTAGTTTTAGAAAAGAATTTTTGAAAGCGTTTTTGTTTAAGATTTTTCTAAAGTCCAATATTGGCTTTATCAAAGATACCGTGTGAACTTTCCAAAAGCATTTTCAAATTATTCTCACCACTGGTGAATTTGATAACTATTGAATGTAAATTTGACATCTTAGATTTTAATTCAACGTTTACAGATTCATAATCCATCACTTGCTTGTTTAATATGTTAATTGTACTTTGAAGGGCATTAATTTTTGAACACTGGATTTTATCAAATAATTAGTAAGTTCTTGATAAATATCAAATAATTCATCAAAATCTAAAGGATAAGAACTTAAACATTTAGGTACCTCAATTCCAGTGGCCATCAGAGCAAGCATAGACGAGTCATTACTTCTCGATTTTTCTGAGCTACTCGATTCCGAGTCATCCCATGTGACTTTTGTTGACTTCTTTATACTCTTTTTCACTTTCTTCTTCTCATTTTTTTTCTTCTCTTTTTCCTTATCCTTATTCGATTCAGGACAATAAGTTTGAAAATAGCCGATCTTGTGATAGTTGTAGTATTTCACATTGTTCATGTTGAAATTTATTCTTCCACGGAATGTACGTCGGGTCGTTCTTCTAAAATTCTTCGTGAGAAGCGCCATATCTTTTTCTTGCTCACTGTCAAGACTTACAACGTTACTGTCATCATCTTCTTCAGTTTTCTGAGCCTTTAGTGCCAAGGATTTCTTTTTGCTATTTCTGGTGTCATCCTCATATCCTCGAATTTCTATTTCATGGGTCATCAGGTTGCCGATGAGGTTAATCAATTTCGTATTTGGCAAGATCTTTACCTTTCTTGATTGCGGTCATCTTCGGCTCCCATATATTAGTTAAAGGCCTTAAAATCTTTCGAACTTTGTCCTTTGTGGAGTACGCTTTCTGAGTTGGCTCAAGTGATTGCATATGTTGTTGAATCGAGTGTACATTTCTTGAATCGATTATGTTTCTCTCATTCTGAACAATTTAAATTGGTAGATTAGGGCGTTGATTTTCGACTACTTCACTTGTCTTGTCCCTTCATGGGTAACCTGTAACTTGTCCCACATTTTCTTCGCTGATTTACAACCTAAAACTCTAGAGTATTCATTAGAATCTAAAGAATAAAATAAGATATTAATAGCTTGAGAGTTTATAGAAAGTTTCTGCTTATCAGAAGCAGTTGACTTCTCATTCTTCTTTTCGACTCCGTTTTCCATAGGAACAAACGGACCATCCTCAATTGCTAACTACATATCATAATTCGTGGTCTGAAGAAAATCAATCATTCAGTCATTCCAGAATACATAATTTTCACCTGCAAACAAAGTTAGTCGGTGCATACACTACCCCTCAGCTAGTGTACCTATTGTGTGTGCCAATATATTTGTGCTAAACCAACTCTAATACCAATTGTTGACCCAGTGAGTTATCAAAGAAGGAGGGTGAATTGACTAGTAATAAAAAATTATCAAATAATAACACTTCAAAATTCAAATAATTAATTTTATCATAAATTAATTATTATCTTTATAGCAGCGGATAAGTGTTATAGATTAGGTGCACACCAAAACAATAGAATATAAATAATGTAAAAAAAAGTAGCACACCAAAATTTATACTGGTTCACCAAGCTACTCTTGGTTAATTCAGTCCCCCCGAGCTCTGAGAAGAGTCGCACTCACTAATCACTATGATCCCTTTAATCAGGTAGGAACCAAACCCTTACAAATGATTCTTTTTGTAGGCTTATAATCAACCTTTAAAATTCATTTTCACAGGCTAAGGAATAACTCTATCTTTTTCTCAAGTTAAAGATTAACCTAATTCTTTTATACTTAGGCTAAGAATTAAACCTCCCAAAAATACTCAAAGTTTCCTTTTACCCGGTAAGAATTAAACCATTACAAATTCACTCAAAATTTAATTCTAGTCAGGAAGAATTACCCTTATCTCTTTTCACGAGAAAAAAGTAACCTAATTTTTTTGTACTTTAGGTAAAGATCAAACCTCAATCTATTTACAGAAAGAAATTGAAACCAGCTACCCCTGATTAGATACTCCAATAATATTTAATCTGCACACAACTCACCAATTACAAAATTGATAAGTTTTTTCCCACTCAGATCTTCTACCACCCCAGATTAATTTAAATTCAATTAATATCCTGATACTAGTGATAGAAATAAAGTGAGAATTTCAAAATCTGATTTTAATAAAAACGGGTAGCACACAATTTAACATGTGATCAAATTTTCACAAGAAATCATTTCAATTTTTTTTCCAATCAATTTAAAGTTAAAAAAAACGATTTCAAAGATTAATATTCCAAGTAGTAAACAATAATATCAAACAACAAAGACTTAGAATAATCTCACCAGGAATTCACCGAATGAATAAAGTATGAATAACAATGAAACTCCAAATTGGTAGTAGCAATAATCCATAATAAATTTTCTCAAGAACACTTCTCAAGAATAATCTCACTATTCTCTCAGTATGAATTCAGAATAATCACTCTCAGAAAGCTCAAGAACTGAATAGTTCTTTAAATTTGATTGATTAGGATTATTAAAATCTTAAAAACGCAAGTCTATTTATATGGATTTAAAACAAATTCTTCAACGCCTAGTTTCCAGTCATGACACTTAATTGCTCTTACAGACCTTTTATATCAATATGACTCAATCCTGGTTCAATTTACTCAATTATATTTTAAAATATTCAATTTAGTACCTCAAATATTTTCTCAAACTCAATTAGATAGAATAAAAAGTATTACATGCACCAATTTGAGAAATAATTAAATTATATGAACCATATCTATAGAGATAACAAAATATCAATGACATATATTAAATACTATCAGATCTCTAAGATATCTCTCACATTCTAATCATAAAATGACTAGTAACGATTACTTTTTGAAAAAGATCCATGAAATCTTCTAAACCCGAAACAGTCCATTGGTTGACCTACCAAAATCCATAGTTCGACTGATCAATTCAGGTTGTAGCCCAAGCCAAAACCTCTCGCTAGTCGGTCGATCAAAACTCTATGGTCTATCGACCGATCGATTCAGGATGCTCCCCAGGCTAATTTTCAGCTATAGTCGGTCATCTGATTATCTTAGGTCTGTCGACTGATCGATTCAGAGAGTTCAAGTATTGGACTTAGGTCGACCGATCTCACATGATTTGTCAACTGATCGATTCATAGAGTTCATATTTCAGCCTAGGTCGATCGATCCCTCTTCAGTCGGTTGACCGATCGATCTAGAGACTGCACAATTCCCAGCCACTTCTTCATCGGTTGACCGATCCTGCTGGAACATTTATTCCTTAATTAATTTTAACTCCAATCTTCAACGTTTTTACCCCTTTAACCGATTTCTTTTCTTGATTAATTTAATTAACATTTTAAATTAATTTTAATTTCTAATCTTTCTTAAAGGGAAAATTACATTTCAAACCCTCTAGGTATTGACACTTTTCTAAATGGTCCCTCTTCGTTTGAGCGTTTTATTTTAAACCCTCTAGGTATAAACACGTTTTTATTTAGTCATTCTGTTAGAAATTTCATCCAAACTAATAGGATTTTGAGGGTAAAACTGTCATTTTATAATTTTTCATTTTTTTTTTATCTTTTTATTTATTTATTTTTCTTTTCATTTGACCTCTTTTTCTTTTTTTTCTTTTTTTTTTCCTCTCTCTCTCTTACTCAAGACTCTTTCTATCTTCCTCATTTCTTCTCTCTCTCTCTCTCTCTCTTCTTCCTTTCTTCTCTCTTTCTCTCTCTCTCTCTCCCTCTCTATTCCTCTCTCTCTCCGCCTGCCGGAACCACCCCCTGTTATGGGGGTGCCAACAGGGGGGTCGCACCCCCTGTTACGGGGGAAGAACCACCTCCTATAACAGGGGGTGGAATCATCCCGTAACAGTTATGGTTCACCCCTTGTTTGACCGCTCGTAAACTGCCGCCAGAATACTCACCACCGCTTCGCTATCTCCCTCCCTAAGAATCCATCTGTTTCTTGGCAGCTTCTCGAATCACTTCGTCGGATAAGTCTTTTATCGTTATTTTCAATTGTGTGTTCTTTTTAAAAAAGCTTATCCATTTCAAGTTTTCCTCTTTTGCTGCTGCTTCTTCGTTGGAGAGGTACTTTTTCAAGTAAAGTTTCAGGAGCTTGAACCGTTCTTCCTCCCCAGGAATGGGGAACTCTATCATTTCGTCGATCCGGTCGGTGACAGCGGCATCGAGATCACCCGGTCGGTTTGTGGCGAGGACGAGAACGATGTCTCGGGATTGGTTTCCCGTTCGGAAGAGTAGGGCGTTCAGGGCACTCCGTTGGGGCTTCGCTCATGTGTTTACTGTTACGCCTGCAAACAAACATTTGAATTTTTTCAAATCTTTTTTTTTTTTGGGGGGGGTAATTGCTTCCAAATTTTTCCAAGCTAAGTTTGTTTCAGTCGCAAATATTTTGGAAAAAAAATATACGCTTCTGTTTTCGCTTCCAAGATTTTTAAAATAAATTTACATATTCATATTTCTACGTTTAAGTTTTCTGGGAACGAAAAACAGAAATTTAGGAACAGAAAACTAAACAAAGGACACCTACATATTCAATTGGTGGCCTTTTTTTGGTTAGTGTTTTTGTTGCAAAAGGAAATCGAAACGGAAAAAAACAGAAATTTCTTCTAAAAATCCGGGAAAAACTGATACGATTATTATTTGTTTCTGTTTTTCCGTTTCCTTTCTGGGTTTTCCAGGAACAGAAATAGACAGACTAACTGCCCACCTAAGGCATGCAGATATGCCTTGAGCTCCTTGTTAGAGTTGTTTTTTATGGTACTTGTATTACAATTACAACCAACAATATACCAACTGTTGGAATTCGCTCTACTGGTGACTTATTTTATGAATTGCTATCATGAAATAAAAAATTATATACATACATACATAGGATCTTAAATAGAAAGTTAATTACTCGCATAGGAAAGCATCAGCCTCGTCAATAAAAAGCAGAAGACCTTTCTTCGACTTTTTCGCCCAATCAAATATCTCATGTATCTTCATAACAGCTTGTGCTCCCAGTGGAGCAACATCCTCTCCCGTCATCATGGCATAATCCAAGCCCTGTGAAATTACATTTGAAATTAAAACCTTTTTTTAAAATCATTTCCCAACGAAAACAAATGAAAAATCCAAAAAAAAAAAAATCTATGTCCATATAGCTCCCATCCTAAAAGCCCCGAAACAGGGGGTGTTTTCAACCCCTGTTCGGACCGGCGGGGAGGGGGAGGGGGGAGAGAGAGAGGAGGAGAGAGGGATGGAGGGAGGAAGGAGGAAGAGAGAGAGAGAGAGTTGAGCGGGACACAGAGAGAGAGAATTAGAGAAATGTAGGGAGAAAAAAAAAATGAAAAAATCATTAAAAAATATGTAAAATAACGGTTTTGTCCCTATATTCTGTTAGTTTTAACAGATTTTTTGACGGAATGACTGAATAAAAACGTGTTGATACCTAGAGAGTTTAAAATGAAACGCTCAAACGGAGAGGGACCATTTAGAAAAATGTCAATACCTAGAGGGTTTAAAATATAATTTTTTTTTTTCTTAAATCAATATTTCTTCTTCAATTTCACAAATGAGTTTTATGTTTAACTAATTAAGATCCTGTAAAAAACACTCATAATCATAAAATCATTTTTGTATCGTGTGTGATCCTAATCGAAATACATTAAGAGTAAAAATTAACCTGAGTTGTTTTTCCCTAAATTGTTCAAAATCTTTGGTCTCTTAATACTCTTTTTTTTGTCAGTCTCTTGTATCCATAACCTTCTTTAATCATTTCTTCATGATAAAATCATCAATGAAATTTTTATACTGAAACACTCAACAAAATCGTTAGTTCCACAAAAAATATCAACATTTAATTATCCATCAAAATCTTAGGATCAACATAACGTACCTTAACCAACATTTGCATCGTTATCCGTGATTTACGCGAGGGCAACAATGTCAATTTTTTGCATTTAATCAACCTTCGAGGACTAAATTCTACACATTAATTTTTAGTGGCTCTTCTACGAACAAAATTCTTTGTTTGTACGGTTAATTTCTTGCAATACTCTTAATATAAAATAAAATAATAAAAATCTCAATAAAATAAGATGCAACACAAAGGATTAAAAAACACTTAATTCAAAAGTAAATTAATCCTTTTTAACGTCATAGTTTGAGTGGGTATTTTAAATAACCCTCTGATTTTAAAATTAAAATACCAAAAGATGCCCTTAAAATTATGGTCACATGTTCAGGACGTAATGGTATCTGTCCAATTTTTAACAAAAAGTCAACAATTATTGTACCTATTAATATTCATCTCAAAATTTACGGTTAAATGTATTAGTTTTAAATTATTGGAATAAATTACACGCACGCTAAAGTCAAAGGTAAAAAGTGTGATTTTTCGGTAAAATTATTATTGACAAAAAAATAAAAATACGTTTAAATCTGAGATATTAATACTAAAAATATTTTGTTATTTTATACCAAAAATATTTTCTGTCATTTTCATAATATTTGAGATATTAATTCTCGTTTCAATTTGTATACTCAATACACATTTCATTACATTTATTGATAAAAATAATCTCGCAACATAATTTTTTTTATTATTTGGTTTATTTTTTTTAATTTATATTTTCAATTATAACACTAATTTTTCACGTAAGTAACTCAGTGTTCCATACGGGGGAAATGTAAGCAAAATTTGTTCTGATCTTCCCATATGTTCAATCTATTTTTAGCGATTTCCCTAGAGATCTTTCTCATTAATGCCCTTATGGCCAGACATGTTCCGTTATCTCTAAATGGTCCTACGGCCGTATGGCTTAGGTACCTTAGATTGACCTCTGTAGCCTTTTTTCTTTTCAGCAGCTAACAGATTGTCGAAAGAACCGTTACGCCTTTCACGTGTAGAAGCTTACCACCCTTAGTGATTTCACCAAAATGTTGCACATGGAGGGTGAGACCTTGGATTACATGCCCAGACGGACACCACCACCTTTTTTTTTTTTTTTTTCCTCGAAACAATATTCTTTTAGCTTATAACTAACCTCTATCGGCTTTAACTAGACGAAGCAAGTAACCGCAACAAGTTTCACGTCACTGTATGCGCTTGTCTTAGTTAAAGTGTCGTTCCTTACTCCCTCCAAAACAAAATTGCTCATTGACAAACCTAAGTCACATTATATATAAATTGTCTTTGTATAGTTTTTAAAATTTAATTTTCATTTTTAAATTCTTTTATTTATTTTTTGTTTTTATTTTTGCATTTTGTTTACTTCTGATCTTTTTTAATTTTTTACGAATACCATAAAAAAAATAAAAAAAATAAGAAATAATTTTTTTTTTTTGTTTTATTTAATTTTTTTGATTTCTAACTTTTTATTTTCTACGAACAACACATATAAAAAAATAAAGAAATAAAAATAGAACAATTAAAATATAAAATACTAAACAAAAGTAAAAGTAAAAGAAAATATTAAAAAAAGGGTTAAAAAAGAAATAAAAACTAAAAGAATAAGAAAAAATGATGTTAGAATGAAATTTTTGTCAACCAAATATAATAAAAATATTATAAAAATGATAAAAAAATACCCTTTATATTAGTTGAAATGACCCGAGATATCTCAAGTACATACTTCTAAAAAAAACATTCTGAGGTTTTTTTAAGCATAATTTAGATTCATAAATAAATTCCGTGCTCAGCATTCGATACCCATCGGTTTGACTTGTGCATAAGTAATTTTTTTTACGTTCTTATAAGTGCTAAATACTAATTGACTTTTATATTACTTAGACATGAGATTGTATCTAAACTAGATAAGGTCGAATATTAGACGGAAATCTTGCACAAATGAAATCAAAATAATTTTAATAAATGAGATATGCCTTTTGAAAAAGGCAGGCCATCTTCTTGTCCATTAAGCAAGTGTGAGGAGAAAACAAGCATATGGTTTGTACATTGACAAAATGGCAAATAAAAGTGCTTGCTACAAGTCTTCCATATAGTGAGTGTTCTTTCAAGTCAATATTCTTCGAATTCTAGTCAGTAGTCAAATCTACCTGCAAGAAGTAGAAAAAGAAAGCATCAGAAGTATGCGCTATTTCTTTTCTTTTCTTTTCTTTTTTTTCATGAGAAGAGGTATAAAGATCAAGTATTTCATCAAGTATATCTTTTATAAATGTGATACCTAAATTATCCCAGTATTCAAATATTTGGATATAAAACAATATAACAACAAAAATCTAGTTTTGTTCTCAAAACATAAACAGAAAATTGAGGGAAAACCTTTGGCAACCACCACAAAGGAGAAAATCTAAAATTTTGCATGGCAAAGAATTGTTTGTCGCTTCAGAATCCCAAAGGGTGATAGTGGTGAATGATGGCAAGCAATTTGACAATGATCTGTTCAAGGGATTTTGCTCTCAACTCAAAATCCGGAATCACTTTTCTTTACCCGGTCATCCCCAAGCAAATGGGCAAGTAGAAGGAACCAATCACACCATACTCCACACAATAAAAACACGACTAGACAAAACTAAAGGTGCATGCGTAGAAGATCTCTCGAGTGTTCTCTGGGCCTACCACATGCGGTCTGGACACCAATAGGAGCCACGCCCTTTGCATTAATTTTTGGCTCAGAAGTAGTCATCCCAGTGGAATTGGAGGTGCCAAGCCCCCAAGTTGATTTGGAAGATAAGTGAAACCTATCACAGATCAAGAGGGTAGCCTATCAACAAAGGGTGACTCGTTATCACAACAAACAGGTTTCACTAAGAGCATTTCAAGCAAGAGACCTAGTGCTATGAAAGGTCACCATCACCACGAAAGAGCCAGGGACAGGGAAGCTAGGCACCACCTTTAAGGGTCCAGGGGTCCTTATAAGGTAATCTGGTCTACTAGACTTGGAACCTATGACCTACTAACGGTGCAAGAGAAAAAGCTACTCCATCCATGGAATGTCAAGCATTTATAGAAAAACTTTGTATGAAAAATATTATTGTAATCTACAGAAAAGTAATAATAAAAGTGTTTTCGGCGCTCCTCCGTTAAACTCTCCATAAATGATGCTTGAGATTCCCAATTGATGACTTACCAAAAAGTCCATAGTATAGGCCAATGACCCGGCTTCACTTGAACGGGAAGGTAACAAAAGCACGTGGGTTGAATTAAAAACCCACGGTCGAGAAACACATTAATATCGATTCAAAACAAAATAAGAAGAAGAAACGAAATTGGCCAAAAAATAGAATTGTATTTTATTTAAAGAATGGGGGAAGAACCCCTACATTCCTCCCCACCACCCCCTTCCAAAAAAAAAAAAAAAAACCAAAGGCTTTTTCTTCTTTCTTCTTCTTCTTAGTCTCCATAGCTTAGTCTCCATGGCTATGATTCTCGAGTTCCCCGCCTCCGCCTGGAACCAGACGCTCCAGCAGTATTTCCCACTTGGATTGTCGTTGGGAGAGTCCGGGAAGCATCCTCTGGGTCCCCCCTAAAGAGGTGCGGGAGCCTACTCTCTGAGGCATTGAAGGAGTTTGAATGAAGAACGTTTAGAGGAAAGTAAGGGAGAGGTCGGCATTCCGTATAACGCTTTTAATCGTTCCAACGAGTCCAGTGCCAAGCCACAGAGGAACTTCCAAATCCTGGCCTCATGCTCCTCAAGCTTTTTTTTCAAGGCCAATTGCTCGGCGCCTGTCTCCACAATCACCCCGAACAACATAGGGCCCTGATTAAGAAGGACTTCACAGTGGTACATAACCTGAGCCTTTAAGGCCTCGGCTTGCTCGGCATTAAGGGGGCAGAGGTTAGCAATGAGCTTGTCGAATGATTGAGCGAGGTCAACGGTCTCCATTTCATCATATCCGTCCCCGCTGAGAGAACCCTCATCGGGATTCATTCTGGAAAAAAAAAAAAAAAAAAGGGAAGAGATTGGAAGCAAAACGATGATTCAGTGACCAAAAATGGCGCTTCACTCCCCCACCCTTTTTGTAGACGTTCAACACATAAATAGGGTGGATAGGTGGCATTCAATGATTCGCGCTTACCCGTAATCAGTGACAAAGCTTGGCATCACTAAAAACTTGAAAATGAATATACGGGTATCCCTTGAAAATCACACTCTGCGCAGACGTGTGGGGAACAATAGTGGATCGCCACGTGTCAATATTTGGGCAGTACAAATGAAAATGTAAATGAGACATGAAGATATTTCGTTCTGTCAAACGGCAAAATTACATTTCATAGAAAAATAAAATAGAAAATTAAAAAAGGGCACAAGGATTGATTTAGGACTCCTCTGGGAGAGAATCCTCTCAGGGGGCATCACCCCTTGGGGCTTCTGGGTTCTCTGAAGCAGATCCAGAAGGGCCAGTTTGACCAGGGACTTCGAATGTGGAATCACCATAACGACGGTGGTACTCGGCCACGACATCCTCCAGGAAATAAGATGGAATAGCAATGTGAGTAGAGGGTATCGAGGCTCCTAAAACGCCTGTCCGATAGCCCTCGATGATATTCTCTCTCTTAGCTACCCTCGTCTCGTACAGGAATTGGGCAAACAGCCTATTCTGAAGGTGCCAGCAACCCTTTGCCAATTCGTCAAGGAAGCTCTTTACCTAAAGTTGAAGCTTAGCCGTTTGCAGGCTCATCTGGTATAACTGTGTGGTTAAATACTCAACTTTGGCCCTCTACTCTGTTTCGGCATGCTCTCTCTTCTCTTGTTCAGCCCATAGTTGTTAAAGGCTCTAAGTGCACCGAGGCACACAACGGGTCCTAGAGTCTAGGCACAAGACGAGGCGCTAATCTAAGCGAAGTCAGGCGCACGACATTAAAATAATAATAATAATAATAATAATAATTTATAACACTAATATATTGCAATCTAGAATCAAGAAATAAAACTATGAACTAAATTTCAATTAAACACAATCACAAGTCGCATGTGAGACAATGAATAAGAAGAACTAACTAATAAAATTTTCAAATAAATTCAATCAATCAAAAATCTAAAAAAACTAGAAAATCAGTAATTGAATCTGCTGAAGTGAACAATAACAGTAAAAAAAAAGAAGTTAAATTGAAGTTGCTTAAATAAATTGAAGTTGTTGAATAGAAGCTGGTTAAATAAATAAATAATTAAACAAATAAACAATAACGGTATAAAAATAAATAAATAAACATAATCGGAAGAGGGAGGGAAGACCGAAGAACAAGGGGAAGAAAAAGTTGAATAAGGGAAGAAGCAGCACGGGAAAAAGAATAAGAACAGGGGGTAGAACGAAGACTAGAAGAGGGAGAAGAAGATTCGAAGGAGAAGGAGAAGAAGATTCGAAGAAGGAGAAAAAGACTTACCTACGAAGTTCAATCATTACTGCGGAGAGGAATAACCAGCGCTGCGAAGATGTTTACTCAAGAATCAAAGTCTAAACAGTGCTGCGAAGAGGAAAAATTTCTGCAAAGAGAAAGAATGAAGAGGAAAACTGCTGCGAAGCAAAAAAGAATGTAGCAGACCCAAGGCAAAGTCTTTTATTTTTTAATTGAGACCTAGCCCTAGGGTCAAGGCGCGCCTTGTGCCCAGACTCAGAAGGCGTGCAACGCCTTTCACAAGGCTTACACCTCGCTACGCCTTGACGCCTAGGCGCATGCCTTTGACAACTATGGTTCAGCCCTTAACTCGCTCTGGAGGATGCTAGCCTGAGCCTGGTAAGAAGCTACCTTCGCCTTTAACTCGACAACTTGAGTGCTTCAGGCCTCCTCTCCTTGAAGGCCCTCATGTCGACGCCGAATGGACTTCGACATATGGCCCCGACCATCTGCATAGCTCTTTGCCACCAGCTTGTCCAACTCTTTGTCCGTCTTGCATCGGAGGGCATGCTGATCCTTTGAAAGTATGGCCCCCTTTAGCACCGAGAGGGACACGGAAGAACTTTCCAGTGCTAAATCCTCCTTGGTACTGCAGAATTGCCTCCAATATCAATGATTCACCATTTTTAGGTTAAATATGCTATCCCCAAACCTTCCATCTCCAACTCCCAATTGCTAGAGAAACACTTTCAATATTCACGATTTCCTTTGTAGTCTATCTCAAATCGCTATTCGAGGCCAATGGAGGCTAAACATAGCCTCAAGTGTCAACAATTATCGTCTTCATAAACATGTCAACATGATTCTCGAGTTGGATCTTTTCAAGTACAGCCGAGCCACCCTCCAACAAAGATCGAATGAAGTGGAACTTGATGTCAATGTGCTTTGTCTTAGAATGAAAGCTGAATTCTTGGCCAAGTGTGTATATTGCTTTGACTATCGCCATATAACTTGAGATCTTTCTATTCATGTTCCAATTTTCCATCAAGTGACTAACGGACGCCATCTCCTTGCACACTTAACTGCAAAATACTACACTTTGATTGTTGAAATGACTACACAAGATTTCCCAACTGAGAGACCCAACCCATCGCCGTCGTACTACCCCAAGTAAATGCATACCCCATCGTGCTCCTATACTGTCAAGGTTACCCACATGATCCAAATCAACATAGCCTCGCAAATTAACAACATCACCTCCTTAACATAAATTCCAACTTTGGAATTTGTGTTATACCGAAAGATCTACTTGACTACCTACCAATATTTCCATGAATTTCTTATAAATCAACCGAAAATTTACCACAAATTTGTAATAAATCAATTGAAAATTTATATTGCATGAGGAATGTCTAGACGTGTGCAAACTATCGCATGCACGAGGGTTTGCATGAATTTAGGTCCCTATAAATTTGCATCCCAAGGATCTAATTTGCAACACCAAGATCTTTCATAGCAAACTCCTTAGACAACCTATGCTCCTATTCTGGCGCCGATGTGAACATATGCATTGTAGCTGAACACCAGAGATGAAAGTGACTCACCTCATTCCCTGGCCATACATCGTCATATGTTTCTTCATGTTACTCGACACAATAATCATCAAAGTAACCCACACCAATTTTACCACCTTGCGATTAAGGACTTACCAGTCATCATCAAATGTTTTTTTTTCCTATTTCTTCACCTTTCTGTATAGTGGTCTTAGTAGATCCTTCAGATGACTATTTGCATCCTCCAATGAGGGAATTTGTCCCCATTGAATGCCAATCATGAACTCTATTTTTATGTGTAGAGGAGTCGAAGCTGAAACTCTGATACCGGTATTGAACCGACTCTAAAACACATAAAATAATAAAAAGCACGAGAGAGAAAGAGAGAATTCAACATAAAAAATCAAATCAAAGATTTAACGTATTTTGGCATAAGTCTAACCCATGCCCACAATAAGAAATCACTATGTTTAGAGAGAGAGAGAGAGAGAGAGAGGTTTAGAAGAGGCTACCATGCCACCTAGAGAACCTCAGTATCTATTTATAGAGCTCTAAAACCTAATCTTTGTTGGACAAGGATTCAAAAGCCCAAAAAGTAATTACTGAGTTAAAAACAACTCTATAAATGAAATTCTAACCAATTATGAAACCACTACTAGGCGGTTCCAACTTAAAACCATATGGTATCAAGTAAAGTAACTCCTTTCATATATAGACTACTTTGGGAAGCCTTACAGATTTGATGTGAGATTCTAACCACCACCCTCATGTAAAACCCTGTCTTGCACGTCATGCAATCAAACAATTAGAAGAGAAAAGAAAAATATCCAATAAACGAGGCTTCCCAAATCCCAAATATCCAATAAACGAGGTATCAAGTGAAGTAACTCATTTCATATATAGAGACTACTTTGGGAAGTCTCATAGATTCAATGTGAGATTCTAACACCATCCACTTTGGAGGCACAAACCGCCTCCAATCTCAAACCTGTAGAGTAATGGAGAATTCTTGGGCTTTGGCTTGAGAAACCTAAAAGACAACTACAACGAGCTTAAACAAGGATCCACCATTGCAAATTACAATCGCATTGCCAATGATGGGATCCATGGCAATATGAACACTGAAGCAAACTTCATGGCAGATCCTGTCATAAGGTGTGATTATGAAGTTATGTTACTCTGAAACTATAGAAGGATGATGCGTTTGGTTACCCAATCGCAGTGAGAGATAGTAGTGTTATAATTATATAACAATTGTGGACATTTATCTGTTTAATGGAGACTACTGACTCTTACTTGCATATCTTCAAAAGTTCAAAGAAAACTGCAGTCAGCAAACAGTTATAGAACAAGAGCCAAATCTTCCACAGACCACTAAAAAATAGGTATCAGGACGTGAACATCTGACTTCTATTTGAATGGACAGACAAGACTTAGCACAACAAGACATGGTGCATATCAACCGGAAGAGTGGATTCTCAAACTAAAAAGAAGCAAACTCATCAAGGAGATTTAGCATATGCTTGCACACACTTATCTGCTAAGCATATATGCATGGGCCCAAAGGCTCCTTTATTGTCATGAAAAAAAAAAGAAATTAAGATGATTCATTTACATCATGTCATTTCCATCCATCTAAATTCTTCATGTACCATATCCTATAAACACTATGGTAGGAAATGAAATGCATAAAGAAAATTTTAAAATTGGAATCTCTAAGATGAAAACCGACAACAGCTAAAAAAAAAGTAGATGAGTAAAGCTACAAAAGAAGTAATTGATTGTCACCTTAGAGATACATGTAAACAGTTACCTTTGCATGACAGATCTTGGTTATGGCCTCAACATGAATGCTTTGCAACTGTTCAAGAGCTGTGATATCCAAACTGGCTAGGTCATCACCCTGAAAGAAGGAAAACCTTTTAAGTTCAACTCACATAAGTTGATTGAGCTAACGATTTCCATAGAGAACCAGTGATCTCCTAATTAATTAATTATAGCTATGAGACTGAGGAAATTGATGCAAATTAGAACTTCAACAAAGTAAAAGGAATATGAATAGTACCTTTGTTATTAAAATCAAACTACACAACCAGGAAAAAAGCTATTGCTTCGACACCATATTAAACCAACAGAAAATGAACTCAATGGCCACCTCTGAGAGTAAGACATTGTCTTGTGTCTACGTAGTGATTGGACAGAAATGGTCAACTGTTGATTCAAAGGTAAAACTTTGGAAAATCAAAGGTACACGACACCAATGGATGGGGGCAGTAGAAAGGTTTTCCAATATTCATCTTAAGTTTTACTTTCTTAGTTTATCTCAAACATCGTAAAGGAAGATTTATAGACCCAACCTTATGTCTCAATAATTTGAAGGCAGGAGAGTGGACCTAATGCTTACGAGATTTCTTCACACCTCCAAGAGGTTAAATGTGTAAATACACAGAAAAAAAAATAAAGAGAGAAAATCAGAATAATTTGACACAACAAAGAAAAAAAACAGATTACAGAGCCTCTTTGACCGCATAAACTTTGGTTGTGACGTATTGTTCATCCATTCTAAAAGATCAAAACAGACAGCATATATCTTGTCCATTACCCAATATCATTAAAAATTGCACAAATCTATAAACGGGTTAATATTATAATTTCATTTTGCAAGGCACAAACTTCTTTGCAAAAGAATCAATAATCATGTACATCATAATAAATGCCATCATCTTATTCAACTGTGTCAATGTACAAAGGTAGAATGCGTGAGAGAGAGAACACAAGCTGATTGGTAGACGGAGGCGTAGTTATACCAAACTCCAGCATTATTATAGATCATCATGTGAAGGACAATTCATATTTTGTTGTCTTCGTAAAATCACATCTCATCCAGGATACTGAGAATTCAAGCACATTAAAGAAGAATGGCAATCATAATTGCTATGAGAGATGATAAACTAAGAGATGGATACAGTTTTGCAGAAGACTGGGTGTAAGAGAAGGAATTTCCATGTGTATTCTTCTCTCAAGGAGGCTTTATATATTATACAAGTACAAGAAGTAAGTTAAGGAATATAGATCCAAAATTATAGCCTGTAATTGACAGCAAATTTATTTCATTTATTTACATAATCAGTGAGGGGCTAAAATCAAGGTGATTTAACAATCCCGCAAACTCGCTTGTCCGGGCAAGACGATGCTAGATCTTAGAAGATGAAAACACGTCTTGTGAAGTCCTTTATTGAATATGTCCGCAAATGGATCTGTTGAAGGAATAGATTGGACTTGATGTGTACCAATAAGAATGCATTCCCCAATAAAGTGGTAATCCAACTCAATGTGGTTAGTACGAGCATGGAATACATGATTTAAAACCATGCAAGTAGTATTATGACATAATAAGGTTATGGGCTTGAAGATGGGAAATTGTAGCTCCTACAGCAGATGAAGTACCTATTTGGATTCGGCACAAACATGAGCAAGAGAACAGTATTCAGCTTCGGCGCTTGAGCAAGATACAGTGCGCTGTTTATTGTGGTCCAAGAGATCAAATTGGAGTCCAAGAACACACAAAAACCAGTGGTACAACAATGAGAGTCAAGGCGACCTGCCCAATAAGTATCAGAATAAGCGTTGCAGGTCAAGCGAGAAGCACTGCACTGGAAAAGAAGACTAAAAGTCTAGAGTCTCTTTCAAGTAACGAAGGATCCGTTTGGCGGCTATAAGGTGAGGTGACGAGGTTGACTCATGAATTGAGCAACATGATAAACGACATAGGCAACGTCTGGTATGATGAAAATGAGATACTGCAAGAAGCCAACAAATTGGCTATACTCAGTCGCATCTAATAGGACATTTCCATCATGAGATGACAATTGAGTTTTTAAAAAGGTATTTATGTCTTTCCTATATTATTTAGAGTTTCTTGTACGGTTTAGAGTTTACTGTATTGTTTCTTCGTTTTCTATATAAATAGAAGGAGAGGCTATCACAATAGTTTAAGCCTTCTTATTCTTTTCATATCACCTTTTTACTTTAACATCGTATTCAGAGTAGGTTATGGGAGATTGATTCCATATATCTGTTCAAACCAAATTTTTTTTTCTCCTCTTTTCCCCTACCTACTGTTCATACGGAAAAAAAAAAAAAAAAAAAGCTGAAACCCTAGCAGCCCACAAGCCCTCGCCACCACCGCTCAACACACTCAAATCCGCACCTCGCCGCCATCGCCCAGGCTATTCCGAGTCTCGCCGACCGTCGCCCAGGCCATTCCGAGCTGCCATCATCATCGCGATCCACCATCGACGTCGTCCATGTCGCCGTCGTCTCCTCTGACGTCACCAACCTTTGCCGACCATCACCAGCACCTCGCCGACCGTCGATTGCCCGGAATCGTAACTCACAATCAGCGAAGTCTTGTCCGTGAGTGAGTATGGTTCAGATTGTCCCAATTTGAGAGTATTCTGGCCAGATCTGCGCACGTATTGTTCGTAAGTACTGTTCATTTGATTGCCCAGATTTGAGACAGTATTCTGGATCTGATCTACTGTCCCGGATGTTCGTGAGTATTGTTCTGCTTATAATGTTCTTCACTTAAGCCCTACAATTGTTTGTGGTGTTGGTTTATTTCCTTTGTGCAAGTTGTTTGTTAGTTGTTGTATTGAAGGGTACTAATGTCAATGGCTACACCTCAACCATTAATAACCTGTAAGTTGAACGAAACCAATTATTTAAATTGATCGAAGGCTGTGAAAATAGCCCTCACCAGACAAGGGAAACACCGTCATCTCACGGAATCCGGCCCGGCAACAGATGATAAAAAGTATGACGAATGGACTCAAGCTGATGCGCACATTGTTGTAGCGTTGTGGAATTCGATTGAGCCTCAAGTTGCTGATCTTTGTACTTATCTAGATACGTGCAAAGCCATATGAGAGTATCTTCATGTGTTATATTCCAGTAATCTCACCAGAATGTATGATTTATCGGTAGAATACTTCCAACTTCAGCAAGGCATGCGATCCGTTACAGATTATTTTGCCACATTCAACAGCCTCTCTGAGGAGATGAATACTATCCTACCGATGAATATCGATCTGAAAGAAATGCAAAAACAACGTGAGCAGATGGCTGTCATGAAATTATTAGCTGGATTACGCCCAGAATTTGAACCAGTCCGATCTTAGATCCTTTCCAGTGCTACTCTTCCCACTTTCACAAAAATGTATTCTCGCAATCTGACATAGCACTACCAAGAACAATGTGTCTGGCTTGAGTTCGCCTGCGTCGTCTGAGCATTCGGCGCTTGTTACTCAGATTCCTACACGAAATCGTGGTGTTCCACTCAGTGGTGGTGGCCCTCGAGGTGGACGTAGTGGTCGTGGTTCATATCGACAGTGCTCTTTTTGCGGAAAGGATAATCATACTCAAGAAACATGTTGGGATTTAGTTGGCCGTCCTCCCAAATTCGCCAATGTAGTAACATTTGATCCAAATACTCCTACTATTCCAGAATCTCAGGTGGCCAAAGACATATCTGATGATGAATATGCTCAATTCCTTCAGTATAAGGCATCCCAGCAAGCATCTCTTCCCATTCAACAAGGTACTTCTACTGCTTGTCTTTCAATTCGCCCTTCCCCTCCTACACCCTGAGTCATAGATTCTCCAACCACTGATTACATGTCAGGTACTTCTTCCCTCTTTACACATATTCAGTCATCTTCTTCGTTGTCTCCTGTTACAATTTCTGATGATTCCACTGTCCCTATCCGTGACATTGGCACAGTGGCACCCTCACCCTCCTTATCTCTATCCTTTGTCTTGTATATTCCTTCATTTTCTTTTAATTTGATGTTAGTCAGTAAGCTTACCAAACACCTTAATTGTTCTGTCTCATTTTTTCCTGATTCTGTCATTCTCCAGGATTTGAGGACGTGAAAGACGATTGGCACTGGGCGTGAGAAAAATGGCCTATATTACTTTGATGACCATGACGAGAGTCCTGCTATCCAACCTACTGCCTACTTTGATGTTGCCTCCGCTCACCAGATCCATTGTCGCCTTGGTCATCCCTGCCTTGGCAACTTCAAGTTATTTGTTCCTAATTTGTGTCATTTGTCTTCATTAGAGTGTGAGTCTTGTCAATTGGGTAAGCATCATCGTATTTCATTTGCTTCCCCAGCTCATGTTCGAGTATCAAGTCCATTTAGTTTAGTTCATTCAAATGTTTGGGGTCCTTCTCATGTTACTTCTATATTAGGTTTTCATTATTTTGTGATATTTGTAGATGATTTTTCCAGAGTTACTTGGTTTCACTTGATGAAAGATCGTTCAGAAATATTCTCTATTTTTTGTGCGTTTTGTGCTGAAATTAAAACTCAATTTAATGTGCCAGTTCGTATTCTTCGAAGTAATAATGCTCAAGAAAACTTTTCTCAGTCATTTATTTCCTTTATGTCACACTTTGGTATCTTGCATCAGTCTTCTTGTCCTCACACACCGCAGCAAAATGGAGTTGTTGAGCGTAAGAATCGACATCTCCTAGAAGTAGCTCGTACTCTTCGTATTCTTCGAAGTAATAATGCTCGAGAAAACTTTTCTCAGTCATTTATTTCCTTTATGTCACACTCTGGTATCTTGCATCAGTCTTCTTGTCCTCACACTCCGCAGCAAAATGGAGTTGTTGAGCGTAAGAATCGACATCTCCTAGAAGTAGCTCGTACTCTTCTTTTTAAGATGAACGTTCCCAAACATTTATGGGGCGATGCGGTTCTTACCGCCTCCTTCTTAATCAACAGGATGCCATCATCTACCCTCAACGGCAAGGTTCCCCATTCCATTCTTTTTCCTTGTTCTCCCTTGTTTAGTTTACCTCCTTAGATTCTTCTCCAGCCGACCTATCCGTCTCTGACCTAGACATGCCCATTGTCATCCGGAAAGGTAAGCGCACATGTACTACCCATCCTATTTCTAACTTTGTTTCGTATGCACACCTATCTCCTTCGTACTCCTCTTTTGTTGTTACTTTGTCCTCTGTTTCTATTCCTAATTCTGTTTCAGAGACCCTCACTTACCCTGGTTGGGCAAAAGCAATGGAAGAAGAAATGTTTGCCTTACATTAGAATGACACTTGGGATCTAGTCTCACTTCCTCCCGACAAAATAATCGTTGGATGTAAATGGGTGTACACTGTCAAAGTTCATCCGGATGGCACCATTAATCGATTCAGGGCCACGGTAAGGTGTACACTGAGAAGAGTCGGGTTTCCCATCATGTAGGCCGAAGCACCAGTGACAGGATGCCAACTAGGGTCGAAAGGAGGCTGGAGCGGAGCAATAAGAAGACCAACAAAGGCAGAGTTCAACTAAGGAACAAAGAATTGCCCAAATGTAGATAGCTGGGAGCACTTGCTAGCAGAGTCACCAATCCCAAAACACAATTGGCACATAGACATGGATGAGGGTGCGTAGTAGTGCTAAGAATACCAAAGGGATTAAGGTAGTTTTTAGGAGATGATGCGCAACATCTTCCTCATTTCTTTAGATCTGCGAACCTATTACCATGTGATTTTAGGTTGGAACCTTTTAATATGGTATCAAAGTTGGGTTTGGGACATCTACTTTGTTTGTCCCCGAGCTGTTGAGTTTTCTCTTCCATCTTCTAATGCCAATCAATTGCAGCACGTGCAAGCCGGGTTTGCACATGAGGGTATGTGTTGTGTCCCACAGTGAGTTTGTGAGCCTTCTCAAATTAGTCTATACATGAAAGAAACTACTTGATCTATTGCCATATGATTTCAGGTTGGAACCTTTTAATATTTTCCTCTCTCAAGAAAGCTTTATATATACAAGGAGTACGTTGAGGAATCTAGATTCAAAAAATCATAGCCTATAATCGATGGAGATTTTATTTCTCATTTATTTACATAATTAATGAGGGGCTGAATCAAGGTGATTTAACATTGAAAACAAACTAGACGGTCAATTTGATGCTAAAAAGGCAGTTAAATGCAAACAAAGGAAACAATATTATAGGATGTTATAAAAATAAATTTTCTACTATCTATTAAGACATTAAAGTAAAAATGCCAATAAGAACGAATGAATGGAGATTAGAAAAGTAATGTAGAAGAAACAAAGATATAAAGAAAAGTATACACTTGACAATCAAAGACTATCATAGCCAGTTTTAAATGAAGTCCAGAGAAATAACACGTCACAACCCTGTTTGTCTACAGATCCTAATGCAAGTAACATCCAAGTCCGAACCATATGGACAAAATAATCTCAATTTTTAAGATTAACCTCAAACTTGCTAAAATTACACTGCCAAAGCTTGGATTTTTAATCTTAAGGTGTAAAATTTGAAAAATAAATAGAGTAAAGAGAATATAAAGAAAATGAACACAGGTGGAAAACATAAAATCACACCAAGCATAAAAAAGAGAACTTTATTGATCAATAAAAAGCCAAACAAGGAAATAGCCCTGGGTACGACAAAGAATCAAAAGAGACAAAAGAAACAAAACTGAAAAACAAAATTAAAAACCCTTCATCACTTTCCTAAAGTTAGGAAAATGAAACCTATCTAGCCTCAGACAACCTAACCGAAACAGGACAATCTGACTCACTCCAAAAACTGAAGCCTCTCACCCGAGCTCCCAAAGCATCTTATTAAACCTTATATCAGGTGTAAGACCCCTTTGGGTTCCTAATGCAAAAAATAATTCCCCCACAAGCGATAACAAGAACACAAATACTTAAACCTCATGTTCAGCCAAAGCAGTGAATAACATGAAAAAATTATTCACATGGGCCTAGCTTAGAATTCAAGGAATCATAGGGCTGATTTTTATAAGGACCTAATTGACACGAAGTTCAAAATCTAAATAAAACAACAATAGTACTTAATACATTGCTGGCCATGTCATTGGAAAAGGCTGCCCAACTTGTTAAAATAGTTGAAGAACATGGAATCAAAGGAAAAGAGAAAAAAGTAGGCTAGGGTTTATTATGGCAAATAATAAATGCAGAGTTACATGAAAAGACAGAGGAAAGATAACTGTTTTTATTTTTTATGAAAAGACAGAGGAAAGATAACTGTTTTTATTTTTTATTTTGTGGGGAGGGGGAGGGGGGAGGGCTCGATTGAGTGAGGAAGGCGCTATTAATCTAAAAAGGAATAAAAAATCAGTGGGGCAAGCCCTGAAATCTAAAACAAAGCAACTAAGGAGTTATTAAAGATAAATACAAATAGCAAAATAAACTAATAAAAAGAATTAAAACATAACAAAGAATAACAAAATTCCTAACTTTTCAAAAGTAGGGGGAAATAAAGCCAGTCGTAGACACCCATGAACAGACGCCATACATTTTGTTTCAGACCAAAAAATCTGATTTTCACCAACACTCCCAATCTTAGCCAACAAGTCAACAACCGTCTTCACTTTCCTGTAACACTTACAATGTGAAAGAGAAGCATAAACCTGATAATTCAGAAATCTTATATTCCTAATCATGGACATCAATCTCCATGGCACCAGAGAATTTCCATTAATCATTGCGACCAACAGAGCATTGTTGGTGACAAATCCACATACAAAATTAAAATCAATAGAAAATTGAAGCATGATGTGCAAAGTTTGTCTCTGCAAGCAAACTAGAACCAAATCAAATAAATTGAGAGAATGCAAACAATAAGGTCCCCTTAGCATCCCAAAGAGTTCCACTACAACCAATAAAACCAGGGTTACCAAATAATAAGGTCCCCTTAGTATCCCGAAGAGTTCCACTACACCCAATAATACTAGGGTTACCTTTAGACCTTCCATCCAAGTTGAACTTCAATCTATCACAAGGAGGATTGCAAAAAATCAAATTGAATCCTAGATTTCTTTATCCTCAACAAAAAATCAAGACAAGTCACGGTTTGGTGGATATTGAATAAAACTTGATGAACATCACACTGAGTCTCATCAAATCTAACCTTCTCACAAATCTTCCAAATTTCCCAACAAATCACAAAAGGAAAGAGCAAGGCTTGATGCTATCGAAGAGTTAGAGATCTATGGTGCTGCCAACCCGCCAATCTACCAAAAACATCTCTGGGGTTGCCTCAAACACAACCCACACACTCTTAGCCAACCTCCCTTGAGAAAACAGATGATTCCAAGACTCAGCATGAGGCACACACTAATTACACCAAGAGGTTCATGTCTTTCATCTCTAAATCACTTCATTTGCAAGAACACTATGATGTAAGAGCCTCCACATAAAGATAGATTTCTTAACGAGAAGGAATTTATGCAAAATTTACCCCAAAGAAAGGATAAACTTCATACTATATCCTGACAACTTAGCAAGTGGATTTGACCGAGAAAATCCCCGAATTAGAAGAAGGTTGGCAAACCATAACATCATGATCATACGCATTAAAAGCCTGAATACTCTTCAAATCTCTCGCATGATCCTCAGGAATAAGAGTCTGAATAAGATGCATATTCCATTCTCTAGTAGCTAAACAAACATCATTAACTTGAAGATTAGTAAATCTCTCATCTACCAACACCACCTTACCCAACGGAACTGAAGTACACGAGTGTCCAACCAAAAGGAAACATGCCCAATACCTATCAAAAATTGAATATGGTCCTCAGCATAGAATTTTCCTTCAAGTATAATACCTCATACATGGTGTTGATGAAAGAAATTTCTGCACTTAGCTATAACACAAGCATGATTGTACTAACATTTGAAAAATCGATCCTAAAGAGTTAAACCCATAGTTGTTAAAGGCTCTAGGCGCACCGAGGCGCACAAGGTGTCCTGGAGCCTAGGCGCAAGGCGAGGCGCTAGCCTGAACGAAGCCAGGCGCACGACACTAAAAAAATAGAAAATAATTTATAGCATTAATATATTGCAAATTTAGAATCAAGACATAAAACTATAAACTATATTTCTATTATAAAAAATAAAATATACTCGCAAGTCGCCAATAAATAAGAAGATTTAACTAATAAATTTCCAAATGAACAACTAAACAAATAAATAATAACAGAAAAAACAAACAAGAATTAACAAATAAAATTTTCAAATAAACAACTAAACAAATAAATAATAACAGAAAAAAAAAGGCAGCAGAAATTGGAAACAGCCGAAGAAGATCAGAGGAAGAGGAAGCCGCTGAAACAGAGCAGCAGAAGCTGCTGAACAAGAAGGAAAAGAAAAAAAAAACAATCGAAGAAGAAAAAAGGAAGACACTTGCGACGCTTGCTCAAGAAGCAGGAGAAGAACATGGGAAGAAGAAGAAAAAGGGGACTCACCTACGCGATGATGATTCGAAGAAGATGTGAACCTGCGATGCTCTCCTCTCGCTGCGATGGCCTCGCGATGATGATTCGAAGAAGATGTGAACCTGCGATGCTCTCCTCTCTCTGCAATGGCCTCGCGATGATGATTCGAAGAAGATGTGAACCTGCAATGCTCTCCTCTCTCTGCGATGGCCTCAAAGGACTACGATGGCCTTTGAAATCGAATAAGAAAGATCCGTCTGGATGGAGAAGACCTAGGTTTAGGTCGATACTCACAAGGCGCGCCATAGTCGCGAGGCGCGACTCACGCCCAGGTGAGAAAAGCGATCGCCTCTTGTAGGTCAGTCGCCTAACCCTAGGCGAAGCGCAGAAGGTGCGCTGCGCTGCGCTTCTCGCCTAGGCGAGCGCCTAAGCACGCCTTTAACAACTATGGTTAAACCTTCTTTAAACCTCCACCAAACTTCATCTAAAAAGTCCAAATGGCATCCTGAAAGTCCCGAATCCCCAGGCCACCCTTATCAGTAGGGAAACAAAGATTGCTCCATTGCTTCCAATAGAACCTTTTCCTTTCAGGATTAAATCCCCTAAAGAACTCAGCCAGAATCCTCTCAGTTTCCCGAACAACAGACACAGGAGGAGAAATTGTCATAATCAAGCAGAAAAGTAGAAAGTCATGCTCTAAAGAACATGCTTCAAAAGAATGAGGCTATTTTCCCACGTTTATAGAGCTCAACAATACCCTTAATAAGAAATGGAATCACCCCTAATGAATGACCTAATTAATGAAATAAAAGAAATTACCCAATTGGTCAACATGACTCAAATATCAAAAAATGATTACGCATTAATATGAATATTAAATATTCCAACACTCCCTCAAGCTGGGCCGAAGACTTTACGGAATCCCAACTTGACAATAGTTGACTGAAGATCTTCTTCCTTTCCGATAGCCATCAAGATGCATGGTATTACGGAAAAACAATAGACAGAACTAAGGTAAATGGACACTCTGTTACCTATACGAAGAAGATAGAACCTCAATCATTCTAGTGCATCCAGCACAACCAAGGGGGCACAAGCAACTGGAAAACTCTACTAAGTGGGGGCACAAATCTGTTGAACAACAGAGCAGGAGCAGGAAAACACACTAGGGCTACAAAACTTCTATTGGCCAAACAGTAGGGCAACAATCTAGATCTCAACAAGGGCTAGACCTCTAAAAGCCACGAGGCGACGGCGGGACAAGGAAAGAAGCACGGTGGCTGGCGATTTGAGCGACGGCGGCTAGGGCAATGACAAGGTGCTTACAGTTTGAAGGCATCGAGTTCAAGTTTTTTTTTTTTTTCCTTTTTCATTCTTTGGCTCTAAATTCCAAAAAGAATATAAGCTTAACGGAATAATTTGGTATATTACTTTTAGCCTATTCTCCCCTATTTATATAGCTCAACATTAGGTTAAATAAGGAAAGAAATTACTCCTAATGAATATATTGGATAATGGGATAAAGGAATCTATGAAATTGGTCAACATGACCTAAATACGAAACATTAAGTATTATTGTGACTACTAAATATTGCGACATATAATAACTCTAATACAACTTAAATAACAAGTAGTAAACCAAGATAAGATAATGATCAGTCCACAATAAACAACTGCAAGAAGGAAATAACCGTGAAGATGTACCTTCAATTTTGAAACGGTGCTCTCCAATTCTTTACACCTTAGCCTTTCTTTATAGTAGCGAGCTTTTAATTCTTCCAAATTACTTGCCTCATCAATACTCTCATAGATCTCTTTGTCATCAAGAAATCTGTTTAAGTGAGCATCAGATAAAGAAAATCCATCTCTAGTTCTTGCTTCTGAAATGGATGCAGGAGGCCCTGCAGACTTCCGCATTTTGGTGACTAACACCCACATATTTGCGAGTTCATTTTCTAATTCTTTTTCATGCCGCTTTGCTTCATCAAGTCTTTTTCGCAGCTCACCTTCTAATTTATCTCTCTCAGACAATGCTTCAACCAAAGAAGCTTCTATTTGGTGCCTAGCTTTAAGTTCCTGCTCTAACTCCTCCAAAAGTATACTGTCATTTAGTTTCCTCATATGTGCATCCCAGGTACTGTTGCCACCATTTCGTGCCACACCAGATGACATAGGCTTCTGGCAGGAGTTAGATTTACAACAAGTCTCTTTTGGAGCAGCAAGTTCAGCTTTCAGTTTGGCATTTTGATAGGAAAGGTTTGTTACTTTTTCAGCCAAGTTTCGGAGCTCAACGGCAGCAGCTGAGGCCAGCTCTTTTGCATATGAAGCTTCTTCACCCAGTTTTTGGTTGTGAATTTCTAGCCCATCCTTTTCTTCAGTCATTTTCACCTTCTCTTGCTTCATCGTTTCTATCTCAGCAACCTACATTGCAAGAACGGCACAAATACAAGACTCTAGATAATAGTGTAACATGTATTAATATAGATAAGGCCCTACGAAAAGTCATAATTAGGGAAAACAAATAGTTGGAAGAAAACCTGCATAAGAAGCTGAGAGTTCAAAAAGGCATCACTTCTGATTTCCTTAGGATCCTCTTGTCCAAATATTCTGTTCAAGCTCATTACACTAGTTGGCGTATTCTCATCACCAAATGTTCCCTCATATTGCTGACTGCAACCCTTTCTTTCATTTTTTATTTCAAAGGATTCTTCAGAATGACTTTCCGTAACTTCATTTTTTGTGCTTTGTTTTTGCCCCCTTGAACTTTTTTCTGATGATGAAGAATAAAATTGTCTCCGTAGGAGAATCATTGCCTCTTGCATTTCAGCAATCTCTGATATCTTACAACAGCAAGAAACTTTATCAGGAAACAATGCTAAATCTAGAGATCATGCGTACGCATCAGTCTAAAGTTTAATCCTCTATTTTCCATTCTAGTTACCTTCATTTGTAATTGCTCCTGGAGTACCCTGTTGTCTTCTGATTTAATCTTCAGCATTTAATGTGATCATGTTAATACTAATGCTTGGCATCTCATAAGATATTATAAACCGAACAATGAAAAAAAGAAAGTGTGAGCATACCTCAAGTTCAAAAGTTTTTTCATTTAGTTGAGTTGTAAGCTTGGACGGAGCCTACAATAACACAACATAAAATGCATAAGATATAATGTGAAATGGCATAACTCAAGGAAGAGAGCAAGAGCAAGTGAAAGAGGAACACGAGAGATTTAGACAGAACCAAGCATTTGCAACTTTATGACAGACACTATGTCTTAAGTGCACAAGTAAGGTTGTCAGTTAGCTGTGAGACTGAACCGCATGGATTTGAGATGCTCAATTTACAATGACTCAAACAGTCACAGCTATAACACTAGCAAATGGATATGTACAAGCCTCTTGAACAAAAATATTGCAGTAACTAAACTATGTAGGCTAGTTCCGCGTAAAGCCCACCTTTCACGAGTTTGTTTCACATAAACCTATATTACAGATTTCTTCCGTCAAAATGACCCATCAAATTTATGTATTTAATGAGACTAAAAGACTCGAAAGAGTACATTCAGTGTGGAGAAACAGCAGGACTTACACTATGTTCAATCCCAATCCCACATTGTCGTTGTGGAGCTTCTCAAATTTCACTCTATGTATGAAAAGAATTACTCCATTTAATGCCATACGGTTTTAGGTTGACACCTCCTAACATAGTATCAGACTTGGGTTTGGAAAGTCTAATTTGTTTGTCCAAGAGTTGTTTAGTGTTAAAGAAAAAGAACAATAGGAAAATAATGAAACAGCTTAACAACTGTGTTAGCCTCTCCCTCTATTTATAATAGTAATTAGGAAACTGTACAAGAAACCCTAAGTGAAACCCTAAATAGTATAGGAAAGACATAATTACCTCTTTAACACTCCTCCTCAGTTGGAACATATATATTATATGCTCTTAATTTGTTACAAATGTACTTTATCCTTGACCTCCCTATTGGTTCAGTAAATAAATCAGCTAACTGATTAATTGACTTTACATGATTAGTCTCAACTCTTAATTTGCTTCTGCAATACTTTTTCTCGAATGAAATGACAATCAACTTCAATGTGTTTTGTTCTCTCATGAAAGACTGGGTTGGATGCAATATGAAGTATTGTTTGATTATTACATACGAGTTCCATCAGTTAAGAGTGTTCGTATCCAAGTTCTTCCAACAAATGTTTCAACCAAGTTAATTCACAAGTGGTATGGGCCATCGCACTGTATTCCATTATGCACTGCACTGGGCCACATTTGTCTGCTTTTTTACACTCCTAAGAAATGAGCTTACCTCCAACAAACACACAATACCCTGTAGCGGATTTCCTATCCGAGGAAGATTCCGCCAAATATGCCATTGTATATCCCTTAATTTGAGGGTAACCGAAGTTCTGCTATAACAAACCACATCCTGGAGCACCTTTCAAATATCGAAGAATACGAATCATTGTCTCCCAGTGACAGGTCGTGGGATAATTTATGAATTGACTAATGACACTAAAAGCAAATGAGATATCTGGCCTCGTAAGTGTTAGGTAGTTCAAGTTTCCAACTAACCGTTTATAATGCTCTGAATCTATCACTGGTACTCCCGAATCTGCCAACAGTTTTGTATTTGGATCCATAAGCAAGTCAATCGGTTTAACTGCTTGCATTCCTATTTCGCTCAATAGATCAAGGACACATTTCCTTTGAGAGAGGAAAATACTTTGACACGATCAAGCCATCTCAATACCTAAGAAATACTTCAACTGACCCAAATCAATGGTTTGAAACTTACTATGCAAAAACAATTTTGAGTTCCTGAATACCACTGTGGTCGTCTCTGGTAATCAATATGTTATCCACATACACCATGCCTGTAAAACACTGAATGATTCCACAACGTAGTAGACCAAACTCGGTAATCAAGTCACCGAATCTCCCAAACCACACTCAAGAAGCCTGCTTGAGACCGTAAATGGATTTTTTCAAGTAACAAACCAAACAGGACTCCCCCTAAGCAACAAACCTAGGAGGTTGCTCCATGTAAACTTCTTCAGCAAGATCGCCATTCAAGAAGACATTTTTTATATCGAGCTAATTTAACAGCCAACGAAAGGTGACAACAAGAGAAATTAACAACCGAACAGAGTCAAGCTTGGCAACAAGAGAAAACATTTTGGAATAA
Source organism: Eucommia ulmoides (assembly GCA_016647705.1). NCBI lineage: Eukaryota > Viridiplantae > Streptophyta > Magnoliopsida > Garryales > Eucommiaceae > Eucommia > Eucommia ulmoides. The sequence continues at coordinate 31,459,718 of CM028336.1, forward strand.
TCAAGACCATATATCTGAATATAACCTTTGGCAATTAAACGAGCCTTGAGTCGATCAATGGTTCCATCTGGAAGAACTTTGACTACGTATACCCATTTGCATCCAACTATTGTTTTCCCATGTGGAAGCGAGATAAGCTCCCAAGTACCGTTTTGATGTAAAGCATGCACTTTCTCCTTCATTGCGGTCGTCCAACCAGGGTGAGAAGGAGCCTTTAAAACAGATTTAGGAATAGAAACCGAGGACAACGAAGCAACAAAGGAATAGTATAATGGAGACAAGTGTGCATAAGAGACGAAATTAGAAATAGGGTGATAGGAGCGTTTACCCTTTCGGACGGCAATGGACATTGTCCAAATAAGAAGATGACGGATGAATTGAAGAAGGATTTGAGGACCCAGGGACGATGGGCATAACAGTGGAAGCAATCTTTTGGCCACGGCGGTAAACCTGTAAAGGAGGTTCTGGACGACTGTGCGTAACTGGTGCAGGAGCGGATGGAGATAAAGTAAGGGCTGGAAAACTCGGCACAGGAAGTGTAATATTTAGATCATCCTAAGAGTAGAGGCCAGAAAAATAAGGGGTGGGTTCAAAGAAGGTGACATCTGCATAGATGAAAGAGCAAAGTAAAGAAGGATTATAACATCGATAGTCCTTTTGTGTGTGAGAATAACCAAGGAAAACACATTTTATGGCATGGGATTATAGTTTATCCTTACCGGGAGTCAACTGTTGGACAAAGCAAACACATCCAAAGATACAGGGAGGTAAAGCAAACCAGAGTAATCGGGGAAAAAGAATAGAATGAGAAACCTTGCTTTTCAGGGTAGAAAACGGCATCCAATTGATCAAAAAACAAGTTGTAAGAATCGACATCCAAAGATACGGGGAGGTAAAGCAAACCAGAGTGATTAAGGAAAAAGAATGGAATGAGAAACCTTGCCTTTCAAGGTAGAAGACCTGAAGACGGCATCCAATTGATCAAAAAACAAGTTGTAAGAATTGCATCAGCCCAGAAGTGTTTGGGAACATTCATCTCAAACATTGGGGTTTGAACCACTTCAAAGAGATGTCGATTCTTACGCTCAGGACTCCATTCTGCTGCGATGTATGAGGACAAGAGGACTGATGCAGTATACCAGACTAGGACATTAAGAAATTAAAGGGTTCAAAAAATATTCTCGAGCATTATCACTGCGAAATATACGCACAAGCACAGTAAATTGAATTTTAATTTTAGCACACAAGAAAGAAAATGAAAAATAATTCGGAACGATGTTTCATTAAATAAAGTCATGTAACCTTGGAAAAGTCATCCACAAATATGACAAAATAATGAAAACCTAATATGGAGACAGTACCAGAAAGACCCCAAAGATCTAAATGAACTAAACTAAAAGGACTCAATGCTCGAAACTGAGTTGGGGAAGCAAATGAAGTACAATGAAGCTTTCCCAACTGACAAGAATCAGAATCTAAGGAGGACAAATAACGTAAACTAGGAACAATTACCTTAGAGATTCGCAAGACAAGGATGACCTAGCCGACAATGAATTTGGTGGGCAGATGCAACATAAGGACAAGCAGTGGGTGGGATAATAGGTGTCTCATTAGGATCATCAAAGTAATAAAGACCATTTTTCTCAAGTCCTACGCCAATCATCTTCTGTGTTCTCAAATTCTTGATAATGACAAAATCAGGAAAGAAAAAAACAAAACAATTAAGTTGTTGAGTAAGACGAACATCAAATTAAAAGAAAATGAGAGAATATACACAACAGAGGATAAAAAGAAAGAGGGTGAGAGTTCTACGTGTCAATGGCACAAATAGGGACATGGGAATTATCAGCAATAGTAAATGGGCAGAATAAGAGAGATGACTAAATATGCGTAAACAAAGAAAAAACACTTGACATGTGGTCAGTGGCAGCGGAGTCTATGACCCAAGGTGTAAAAAGGGAAGGATGAAAGGAAAGACATTCAATAGGGTTACCTTGTTGAGCTAGAGAAGTAATAGGGTTAGACACCTGCTGGGATGTCTTAAACTAGAGGAATTGAGCATACTAATCATCAGAAATTGCCTTGGTTGTTGAGGAGTCAAATGCGACTTGATTAGAAGTTCCAGTATGAGCATATTTAGGAAAACGACCAACTAGGTACCAACAAGCATCTTGAGTATGATTTTCCTTGCCAAAAAAATGAGCACTGACGATGTCGACCACAACAATGGCCACCTTGGCCATCCCAAAAGCCATTACTACGGTTACCTTGGCCACCTCGTTTCCCTTTATCGTTATGGGCAACTTGTACAAATTTGGACCATTATAAGTAATTGGTCTCATTCAACTTACAAGTGACCAACAATTGTGGTGACAAAGTCAACATTAGTATACTGGTAAACAATTGAGACAACACGCATCAATACACAACAACTAACTGAAGTGAACAATGACCGCAAGGGAAAACGAACAAACAAGAAGCCCCATACAATAAATAGAGACTGAGATAAAAAAATAAAATAAATAAATAAAAATTAGACATTGAATTTATGTTCCATTTTTTTTTTTCATTCTTTTAAGGGTTAGGCTACTTACAGGCCTTAGCCCGTTTGGAAACAAGTCAGGGCCAAAATGGGCTAAGCGGCAATGGTGGCGGATGCCTGAACGGTGGCGACGAAGGTCTGGACAGCGTCGGTGAGGGTTGGAGCAGCGGCGGCGATAATCGGCAAAGATGGACGACGACTACAGTGAAGTAGGAACAGTGCGACGGTGTGGACATTGTCAGATCTGGACCAACTACAACGCAAAGTTCTGACGACGGCAACGAAGCTCTGATGAAGGCGGCAAAGCTCAGAATGGCTTGGATGACGCCGGATCTCAGTCGTTGGTACACGGCAGCAAGGGTTTGTTTCGTATCTTTGGAACATGACAATCTAGGGTTTCAATTTTTTTAATTTTTTTTCCTTTTTGCATACGGATGGGAAAAAAATTAAAGAGAGGGAAAGGGAAAAAAAGATTAAAAATAATGGTTGAACAGAACTATGGATTAATATCCCATAACCTGCTCTTGATATCATGTTAAAGTAAAAGAACAGCAGGAAAAGAATGAGATAACTTAATAATTGTGCTAGCCTTTCAAACTATTGGTAATAGTAATTAGGGAACAATACAAAAAACCCTAAACAATACGGGAAACTCTAAACCGTACAAGAAAAATATAATTACCCCTTTAATATTTAGATTTACTCTTCTGTCTTCTGATGTATGTCAATCGCACTATGTGAAAACTAGGGTTGTAGAGGCTGGGAGCTGAATCCCACATCTTTGTGGAGTTTCTCAAACAAGTTTATATATAAAAGGAGTTACTCCCCTTAATGCCATATGGTTTTAGATTGGAACCTCCTCACACACTATTTAAGTAAAGAAGAAATGTAAAACTTGAGCACCATTCCAAAGATACAGCCTTAGCCTCGAAACAAATTTCATTTAATGATTTTCAAAACATAAGAATTGCAGATCCTATTACTAGACCAATCGAACTACTAATGTTGCAAAGCTAACATGAGTATCATTTATTAGTGATTAAGTAGGGGTAATGTCATAAGCAGGTAATTTTCTGGGACTCTAAACAAATATACTAAAACTAGAAAGCCCATAGCGAAAGAACACCAACACTACCACCTAAATGCACATAAGATATGTGCTTCCTCTTGGACCGCTCGCAACCTTTGGGTTATCCCAAGGGATGACTCTAGGCACCTCATTAGAGTATTTACAGGGTTTGGGAGCCTCATATATAATACATAAAAGGACCAATGGACGGTATTATCTAAACATGGAAGGTGGTAGTTCATAGCGGCAAGCAGTGTGTCCCACATTCTACACTTCCCAAGACTATCATGATGAATCAATCGGACTAAAAAGGCACCACTAGGGCCTCGTATGCCAATTTGTGTGTTTGGTCGCATTAAATCCTCCATTGCCTCAATGAGCCTTCCAAAACTAGTTTATTAAACAAAATTGCTACTCCATCTATTTTCATATGTTTTTTGGTTGGATACTACTAATATGAATCAAAATAAGCTTTGGAAAGCCACTCTCATCCTTCCCTGAGTCTCCTAGTGTCCTGACAATCTCTAATTTCTTTTACTTGCCACTCGATCTATGATTTGATTCCACATGGAAATTCGAGTTGCAAGTAAAGGTCGATGTGAAGCCTCACATCGTGTCAATGAAACTTTTCAAACTAACCTACATGTTGAAGGAGTTCTGTATTGTCATATAGTTTTAGGTTGAATTCCCCAAAAATTGTATCAAAGATAGGTTCTGAAAAATCCTCCATGTTTATCATGGAGGTTTTCAGCAGTCTTCGTTTCAGTCATCATTTGGTCATTAACAATCAGTCCGGCCAAGGGTTGTCCTCATGCCAAGGTGCACATCAGATGTGAACAATGTTTGGAATGGACATACAAGTAAACACAAGACAGTTTCACTGTAGAGGTGCATTTTGGGCTGGGAATCAGGAGGGACATAAGAGTGAACCCTGGATTTGGTCAGTCTACAGCCGATAATACTTCCTTGTGAGTGGTGGGTCGTGCACTTACACTGTTTGCCATTAAAGCCTATCCTTCTCTTATCAATCCATGGCATGCTTAAATTCTAACCAAGATTTACAGTAGTTGATGTGGTTTAACAGAATGCAGTTTAAAACAACAATAGTTGTCACTCTTACATAAAACATCCAATAAATAATTGACGACAGATCATTTTTCCTTTCTCCTTTGCATTGAGGCAATACACATGTAATCATTCTAAGATAATACATATTTGGGTTAAACGTCCACCAGCAATGATTTGTAACACTTATTATTCTTGCAGGATTCGTATTTGTTTTTATTTTTTATCCATTAGAGGCTATGGCCTTTTCATATAAGGACAATGGAATGAAGTTCAAAAAATGTTCAATTTATAATATATAATACTGTTATTACTAATAAATTATGAAAAATAAAAAGGTAACTGTATCACATGGTACAAATCAAACCTAAACTATTTATCTTGAATTAATTAGTTGTCTATGTAGTTCACCAGCTATCAAGCAAATTCTCCAGTCAAAATCTATTAAGATGCAAGACATATTTATATGCCACTATAGCTACCTGAGACATCTCGCTACTATTTGAAATGCTTGGAGCTACCTCAACTGATCCAATCATGCGTTGCTCCAACATACGTATTTGGAGCTTCTTTTCTCTGATTTCATTCTTTAATTTTTGCATTTGTTCCTACACAAGACAATATAGGCATCGACCAGATCCTCCATTCTCATACACTAGGAATGAAAGAAAAAAGGGCAAAAGAAACACTACTGGAATCAGGAAAATCTTAAGAGGCCAACCTGAAGTTGCGAGTCTCCAGGATTGCTAGCTGCTTGTTCTGACAGTCTTTTGAGGGAACTAGCACATAAAGCTACCTCCCCAGCTAACATTTTTACTTGCTCACGAAGAAGATCCATTTGATCAGTAATAGTGTTCCCACTCTGCAAGAAATCATTTTGCATTCAAGTAAAGACTCAAGGAAACAGAAAAATCACAAATATAAACCCCGTTTTCAGTTTGTATGAAACTGAAACCTAATCCCTCAGGAATTCACATAGGTGAGCCAAGAAGATCAATACAGTTAACAAAGACAAGAGGAGAGGTTTAGAAGAATGAAAGAGTGTAGTAAATATGGTTGGTGCCTCTATCAATTTGTATTGAAATGAGTTCCAGAAATTGACACATGTACCCTAAGCACTCCCCCTCAAATTGGGGCATATATATTTTATGCTTCCTCAGATTCTTCAAATATAATTCACTAGAGCAACAACTTGGTAAACAAGTCAGCAAGATTTGACATATGTTGTACAAATAACTTTTGGTAAAACTTTATAAGGACAATGACCTTCAATATGGTGTGATCTCCCATGAAACATGGGATTAGAGGTGGAGTGACAAATTGCTTGGCTATCACACAACAAACTCATAGGCTATCAATGTTCAAATCCAAGTTCTCCTAGAATATACTTCGACCAAGTTCACTTACATGCAGTACACTAGCGCTATGTACTCGATTTCAGCACTAAAAACAGGCAAACGTTGTTTGCTTATTGTTTGTTTAAGAGATAAATTACCTCGAACAAGTAAATAACTACATATTAACAATTGTAGATTTCTTTTCTGATGGAGACCCAATCCATTTGGCATCTATAACTAAGTCAGGAAAAATGCATCTTGACATGAAAACGTGAAACCAAAAATATACAGTTTTTCGAGTTCCTGTCTAGGTATTTAGAATTGATGTATTGAAATACACTATTGGGAGTAGCCTCAGGGCTCGATTTGAGGCAAGAGGGTAAAAATATGCCTCAAAGCTTATAGGAGAAGTACATATCTTCTTAGGCCTATGGTCTAGTCTGAGGCACAAAAGAGGCTCCTCTTCCGCACTTAACCCTTTTATCTAATGGGCTCACACTGTAAAGGAATAATCAATTACTCTAACTTTCTAATAAAGATAATAAGTGTTAAAGTAAAAGAGTGATATGAAAATAACGAGAAGGTTTAATCCATTGTGGTAGCCTATCCCTCTATTTATATAGAAAATGAAGAAATAATACAGCAAACCCTAAAACCGTACTCGAAACCCTAAATAATACAGGAAATACAGAAATACCCTTTTAACACTCCCCTTCAAGTTGGAGCATATATATTGTATGCTCCTAATTTGTTACAAATGTACTTTATCCTTGAGCCCCCAACGATTTAGTGAACAAATCAGCTAACTAATCAACTGACTTTACATGTTTAGTCTCAATCTGCTTTTGCAATACTTTTTTCTCGAATGAAGTGACAATCAACTTCAATATGTTTTCCGCGAACTGCGTGCTAGGGTTGCGGCGACTGGGAGAGGTGGGATTGACAACGATGGCGGCTTGGAATGGTCTGGGCGACGGTTGGCGAGGCTCGGAATAGCCTGGGCAATGGCGGCGAGGCGCAGATCTGAGTGTGATGAGCGGCAGCGGCGAGGGTTTGTGGGCTGCTAGGGTTTCAACCGTTTTTTTTTTCCTTTTTTTTTTTCATATGAACAGTAGGCGGAAAAGAGAAAAAGAGAGAAAAAAAAATAGTTTGAACAGATCTATGGAATCAATCTCCCATAACCTACTCTGGATACCAATGTTAAAGTAAAAAAGTGATATGAAAAGAACGAGAAGGCTTAATCCATTGTGGTAGCCTATCCCTCTATTTATATAGAAAATGAAGAAATAATACAGCAAACTCTAAACTGTACTCGAAACCCTAAATAATACAGAATTACAGAAATACCCTTTTAACAATAAGAAACAAAATAATGTTTTAAAAATATTTAATATGTAGAGAGATTTTAAAAGAGTCATGTTACATGCTGTTGAATCCCACATTGATGTTGGGCCTCCCGATATCCATTCGTAGTGGCTTGTCAAAGTCCACCCTGCGCATGAGGGGGCTTGTTGAATCCCACATCGATTGTGTTACTTGATGCTAAGCTATATATAAAGTCAAGGGCAATCCTTTGGTGTTACTCTTAATCTTTTTTGTTATTAAGATGTTTTACTTCTTTTTAGGTTCGACACAATTTTTTTGCAGTCCATTTGTTAATATTAATCAGGCGCATTTTAATCTATTATGATTTTTACTATTTCTTAGCATTTGTATAATTATTTTAGCATTTTTAAGATACAAATTCTTGACACTTAGACCTCACCTCAAAGAAACCAAAATGCCTCAATATATGGCCTTTCCTTTTACAACATTGCTCAGAATAATAAAGAAGTAGAGTTAGCGAAGAGGAAGACACTAATGAGAATAAGAGAGCACACATTAGGATTGTCTCATCTCCTATAACTCATATCTACAATATGAGCTTCGAAACGTATAACTACAGTGATGTGTAAGAGCACCATATGTGTGCATAGTTTCCCCATAACCACCCCACCATGCATACATATATATAAAAGCAATAATACAGCAATTATACAGTAAAGAAATTAAATATCCTTATCCATCTCGGGAAATCCATCAAATCCACCTAGGCACTTTTGAAACTTCATAAACATTAAGAGAAGGTATTTGTAACCAACGAGAAAACAAACATAAATATGTATAGAAGGGAAAGATCCAAATTATTCAACTATTGTGCCCCCAAATTTTATTTTTTTCCAAAAATCTTATAAACCAAAAGCAAGAAGATTAGTGGAAACAAGGATGTGGGAGAGAAGGATATAGAGAGGAATTTTACCCTTAAAAACTAAGAACAACTTTTAAGACTTACACATCCAAGAAGAGAACAACGGCAAAAATATTAACTTGAACAGGGAAACGGTTTCTCAAAAAGGAAGTGCATGCTCAACCAAATCAATAATGAACTACCTGTATATGACTAGAAAAATGCCATAGAAAATTTATCACGTGCTTGTTGACCGTTTCCACATGCATGTCTAATTATAACTCAAACTAGGAAAACAGTTCTCCTAACCGGAGGTAGATGCCGTCCGCCAACTGTAGCAGTAAACAAGTCCCCTGCTTGTGTTCTTTCTGAGAGAGAGAGAACTGCCGAAAGATCATCCCCTCTTCTACTAAGAGATTTTCTCCGCCCATCTTTCATATCACAGAGCATGACTCTAGTTTGCGATGATTTTGAAGAGAATGCAGGAGAACCATTCGCTGAGCTCTCACAATCAACACTTGGTGATAACCCAACCAGATTCTCAGGTTTCTGCACATGAAAGCCACTGATTTCAAATAATTCTTCGGCCATTAGAAAATAGACCAATCTACAAGTTAGGTCTTCCAAAGAACAAAGCAATGATTTTCAAATGACAGGGACAAAAAATCTAGGGTTTTGACATTTTGTACCCTGAAGTTTGACCAAATCTCACTTTGGTCCCCATAGTTTCAATTTAAACACAACACCTGAAAGTTTCTTACATCCCACTACAATCTAGATCATTATTGCCCATTACAATTTTAAACATTAAATGGTCACCTGCCATACTCCTGACTGTTTTTAAGAAGCTTTATGGGCAATTTAAGCCTTCCCCTTCGTGCCTAAATACTCAAAAATATACATAAAACAAAACACACACACACATGCATACAAGTAATTTTGTAGAAAATTTGTGTGGGGAAAAAAAAGAGGTGAGAAATACCCATAGAGTCCAAAATTGTAATAAAGTTATTATCATCCAAAATTGTAATAAAGTTATTGATTTTGATTAAAGTGGGATGATTACGAAACTTCACGGTGTCATGTATTAAAATTAAAACTATAGGGACCAAACTGAAATAATCATCAAACTTCAATGGTGTAAAGTGCCAAACCCCAAAAATCTAAGACAAATATTCTGTTGTTCAAATTTTACATTTTAAACAGTGCCTGACCATTTCAGATTACATTTACATTCAGATATTTCTCTGTCATTCTAAATTCAGACTCAGCAAGCAATTAATACTTTAAAGCTTTCCTACAGTTAAGTTATTTTCAGCCACTGAAAATATAACTTTCACGTCATAAACAGGTTGAACTTCGTATGTGAAACGTTTTTTGCTAAACAAGGATATTTTAAACAAGACAAAAGACTCATTGAGACACATACAAAAATGGAGATACTCCCTTAAGAGCCGCAACCTTTAAACCGAAAGTGCAACATATACAAAAATTGTTAAAATAGAACACGCCATAAATGGCGTCTATTCCTCTCCATCTCATTCATATTAACAAGCATCATAAAGCATCATCAAGTATAAGTTACACTATGTGATTCTTGGTAATCTAGAACTGCATAGATCAGCAAGGAAATAGAAAGCTACTCTATAACCAGCACCAATGACAAGAAGTCACTACCCGAAAACGGAAAGAGATCAAAGAAATGAACTCCATTATCCATAGACCAACCTAATATAGATCAAGTTTTAAGGAAGTTGGTCCAATTTGTTCACACAAAGGCAAGGTCTTTCTTTATACTGAGATGAGTAATTTTACATGGGAACGTAGAAATGACAGGGTAGCAGGCAGGAATTCAATTGTTTTAGTGCATACGAAAGACTTTTGTCAAAGAGGCAAAAGAAAAACAAAAACTTCTACCATATCTCTACCTCAAGAGTTCAAGTCAAGTGACAATCACAAGTACCAAGAAGAAGTCGCATAAATTATCATCACCCATCTAGAGCTGCAATTTTTCTGCTCAACATTTCTAACTTCATCTGAGAAATATAGAGCATAATACATTCAAAAGAAGGCAATAGCACCTACTATGCAATGGCAATATTCAACGTTGCGGGGCCGAATGTTGAAAAATATACTCTTTTCTTTCTATCTGTGAAGAATTTCATCAGATGCAAGAAAATTGAAAAAGTTCTGGCTTCTTGGACAGTAGAAACTTGTGTCCATATAATTACAAAAAATTTCTCATACATGGGCAGCATCCATATCAGAAGCAATCTTGTGAATATATCAAAAGCTTTAATTTTATAGAACTAAGAGAAAGAAGTAAGAAGTACTGTTACAATATACTAAAAGAGCAAACTGCCTCAAACCAACAACTTATTTGCAACATGAACAGTTTTGGTAAAAAAAAGTAGAAACGAAAGTATCGACGTACTAGATACTCTTTGGAAAGCTAGTCAATCTGAAATCCTTCATGTGAAAAAATAAAAAATAAAAAAGTACTTTTCAACCTACTCGGCGAAAAATTATTTTTTTTGTGTAGGTGCAGCATCTTGGCTCATAACTGCTATTCGAAACCACTAATCTTTTGGATGAGGCATTTGAAGAGGGAATTTGATTTAGAAAAGTGTTTACGAAACCCTTTTCTAAATCAAATTCCCTCGTCAAATGCCTCATCCAAAAGATTTCTAACTGTTGCAATCCGCCATAGCTCATTCCACAAAGCATTCTTTTTTTACAAGCCTTCCACAAAGCAAAGCATGTTAGATCGTGAATTACAGAATACTAGTGCCTCTGGTCTCTAGTGTAGCAATTCATCAGCATGTTGGTATCAACCATCAAATGCTAATTTGAAAGTTCCCTATTGTCTTTTTTAGTTTCTTAAAGCGTGCCACTAGGTAAAAGAAAGGAAAGTCATTTCCTCAGTGAACCAAAAAGAAGTTCCGTTTATTAACCGACAAGTTAATCATTCTGCCATCATTTTTTCTTATTTAACACCCAAACATAAAACATATACATGAAAATTTTGGGCCTGGAGCGCGCGCACACAGTCGCACACACATACAAAATTAAAAAATAAAAAATAAATAACAAAGCAGACAAGGGAATGTAAAATAATTTACTTTTACTTTAAACCAGCCAAGCATCCCTCGCCTTCTGTTTCTTCTGTAATCTTTAACCAACTCATCAAGATTAGTTACGTCACTCTTCCCATCTACCGAAATTTCAGAATCAATGCTTCCCGCATCATCATCAATCAAGCATTCTCGTTTTCTATCTGGCAAGTAGGCTAACTGCATCAAAGTTGAAATCAGATGTATATCTCATGAGAAAGACAGGAATAAAATTTCGAGAAATTGAAATCGACAGTATATTTCTGAAGAAAGATACTAAATTTTCAAAAAAAAAAAGTCAAACTTAATTTCTAAGGAGATTGGGTATTAGTCACGTCCAGTAAGCAAGTGCTTAATAAATTTAGCAATCCATGAATTCACACATACTCTCATCCTTTAAATCATCAACATGGCCCTAACAAAGCATATATTAATATAAAAGTACCTCGTCTTCTCCAAAGGAATGCCTTCGTCTGTGGCTGACCTTTTCAGGAATATTTGATGGCATTGTATTTTTCGTAGAAACCAAGATTAATTTGGTCAATCTTTGAATCCTTCCCATTAACGCTGCCTTCGCTAGTTCCTCCTCTTCTAATCTTGACTGTAATTTAACCTGCCCAGCCTCAAACTGCGATATAACATAGCAAATAAATGTCAAGAGTGTGAAAATGAAAACTAACTTCCTAAAAGCAAATAAAGTTACTGAGTCAAAAACACTTCTTCCAAAACAAGATTAATGATAAACTAAGGCAATAGGAGTTTGATATCTAAATGTTTAGTCTATGGCTAATCAAGTGCATAAAGAGGAAAATAAAAGCATGAAAAAATGTTACTAGCAATATAACGCAGCATACTAGCAAGAAAGCAATTGGAATTTCATATGAGACAAACTTTCAAGATTTTTTTGATCAATTCAGGGTTTAAAAAAAAAAAAAAAAAAGACTATTATATATTATCATTGGGTTCCACGGTTTTCTCAGATTGTTCACTTGATGGTTTTCTTATTTTAGGGGTATCAGTTTTGGATTTTCTGCATGAACCAACTTTTTTGGTTCATGAGCTACAGAATTGCTAGATTAATTTTGACATCGAATTTTATTTGAAATACCACGTTCCTCTTAGTATTCTTCTTAAAACTTCTTAATCTTTGCACTACCTATTTCGAAGGTGCTTGTTTGGATAATTGTCGGGTAAATTAGGGTTATATTTGGTTAGGATTTGATTGTTAGAGATTTGAATAAATTAGGAAAGTAAAGATTTGAATAAATTAGGGAAGTCATTGATTGTGTGGGCTTCAAGGGTTAGCAACCGTGTGCTATTTTTTCCTATTTAAAGTTGTTTGCCCCCTCGTAATTGTATCAATGAATAATAGAATAATTTCCTCCTTTCTTTCTATATGGTATCAGAGTCCTAGGGCTCGATCATGAATTTTAAGCCGTCATGATTGGCGTCGGCGGTTCAACCTCGTCGGACGCCAGCAGTGGTGCGACATCATCAGAGGGAGGTTCACAACCACTTCCGGTTGTCTCGTTGTCCGAGAACACGCTTCAAATTACCATTCACAAATTGAATGGAAAAAATTACCTTGAGTGATCTCAGTCCGTGCGTTTGGTGATCGACCGCAAAGAGAAACTCGAACACTTGAATGGCGAAGTGAAACGCCAGCCACCAATGATCCAAAATACAGGCAGTAGCGTTCAGAACATTCAATGGTGACTGCCTGGCTGATCAACTCTATGGAACCAGTTGTTGGAAAGCCCTTCATGTTTTTGCCGACGGCTCGCGATTCTTGGGAAGCAGTTCAGGAAACCTATTCAGATTTGGACAATCATTCACAATTGTTCGAATTAAACACTCGGACGTGGAAGATGCAGCAAGGCGATCATGAAGTAATAACTTACTATAATGATATGATGGCGGTTTACCAGGAATTAGATATGTTTGAAGATGAACAATGGGAAAATTCAAATGATAGTGCTCGGTACAAAAAGAAGATTAAGAGGCTGGATATTTCATATTTGTGTACTTGGCTGGTTTGAATAAAGAACTTGATGAGGTTCGAGGACGTATTTTAGGAAAAAAAACCTTGCTGACTATAAGGGAGGTTTCTTGAGAAGGGCGTAGAAAAGCAGCACAGCGGCAAGTGATGTTGAAGAACATCGATGAACCAAAAATTGATGGTAAGGGATATGCTCTTGTGGCCCAAGGTACAAACTCAAAAAGAGAGAGGTGAGGAAAGCAGAGGCCTTAGAGTGACCATTGTAGAAGGCCATGGCATACTCGGGAAAGTTGTTGGAAGAAAAAAACCAGGCAGTCACGCCAAGTCAGGGGGAGATGTCCACGCATTTCAAGCTAGCAGCACAAATCCAGGGCAGCAATCTTCCTCAGAGTCACTTCCGTTTACAAAGGAACAGATAGAGCATCTATATACAATATTTCAGTCCCAATCCTTAGAAAATTATAACCTATCTTGTTCTCCAGCACAATCAGGTAACTCTTTCACTGCAGCCATCGCTTGTACCAAGTCTAATGGCTCCTGGATATTAGCTTCAGGTGCTACTGATCATATGACCGGGACTTCGCAATTTTTTTCTTCATATACACCTCGTGCAGGGAATCAAAAAGTTAAAATTGCGGAAGGCTCCTTTGCTACTGCTTCTGGGAAAAGAACAGTTACCATTTCCCCTTCTCTAATTCTTAAAAATATTTTGCACGTTCCTAATTTGTCATAAAATCTCATGTCTGTTAGCAAATTAACTCTTGATCATAATTGTCAAGTTAATTTTCTGTCTTCTCGTTGTGAATTTCAGGATTTAACCTTGAGGAAGATGATTGGGGGTACTAAACAAGATGGTGGCCTCTACCTCTTTAATAACGGATCAACCATTGGAAGGCAAGATCAACAGACTTGTTTCAATTCTATTTCTGTTTCGAGAGACAGTAAGATTATGTTATGGCATTATAGATTAGGACATCCAAATTTTCAATATTTAAAGCATTTGTTTCCAAGTTATTCATGAATAAAAACTCTTCTATTTTTCGGTGTAAATCTTATGAATTAGCAAAACGTCATCGTGCGGTTTTTCCATCTCAACCACATAAAAAATCAAAACCATCTATCATGATTCATAGTGATGTTTTGGGTCCTTCTAGAGAACCAACTTTTAATGGAAAACGTTGGTTTATTACTTTCATTGATGATCATACTAGAGTCACTTGGGTATTTCTTTTAAAAGAAAAAATCTGAAGCTGAGATTGTGTTTTAAAATAATTATAATATGGTTCAAACAATTTCAAACTCAGATTAAAATTTTTTGAAGTGATAATGGAAAAGAATTTTTTAACAATGTGTTTGGGAATTTTTTAGCCGAAAAAGGGAATGTTCACCGAAGTTCTTTTAATAATACACCTCTGATGAAGTTGAAAAGGTGATATGAAAAGAATGAGAAGGCTTAATCCATTGTGGTAGCCTCTCCCTCTATTTATATGGAAAACGAAGAAATAACACAGCAAACCCTAAACCGTACACGAAACCCTAAATAAGACAGAAAAGACAAAAATATCCTTTAACACTCCCCCTCAAGCTGAAACATATATATTGTATACTCCTAACTTATTACAAATGTACTTTATCTTTAAGTCCCCCAGCGGTTTAGTGAACAAATCAACTAACTGATCAACTGACTTTACATGTTTAGTCTCAATCTGCTTCTACAATACTTTTTCTCGAATGAAGTGACAATCAACTTCAATATGTTTTGTCCTCTCATGGAAGACTAGGCTGGATGCAATGTGAAGTGCCGCTTGATTATCACATACCAGATCCATCAGCGAAGAGTGTTCGAATCCGAGTTCTTCCAACAAATGTTTCAACCAAGCTAGCTCACAAGTAGTGTGGGTCATCGCCCTGTATTTCGATTCTGCACTTGGCCGCGCCAATTGTCTGCTTTTTACTCTTCCAAAAAACGAGATTACCTCCAACAAACAAACAATACCCATAGTAGACTTCCTATTCAAGGGAGATCCGACCCAATCTGCATCTATATATCCCTTAATTTGAGTGTGACCGAAATTCTGGTACAACAAACCACATCCTGGAGAACCTTTCAGATATCAAAGAATACGAATTACTGCATCCTAGTGATACGTCGTGGGATGATCCAAGAACTGACTGATAACAATCACAGCAAATGAAATATTTGGTCTAATAACTGTCAAGTAGTTCAACTTCCCAACTAACCGTCTGTATTGTGTTGAATCTGTCAATGGTAGACCTTGATCTGCTAATAGTTTGTTGTTTGGATCCATTGGTGAATCAATCGGTTTAGCTCCTAACATTCCTATTTTACTTAACAGATAAAGAACATTTTTCCTCTGACACAGGTAAATACCTTGACTAATCGAGCAACTTCAATCCCCAAGAAATACTTCAATTGACCCAAATGTTTAGTTTGAAACTTACTATGCAAAAACGTTTTGAGTTTCTGAATACCCTAGTGGTCGTCCCCGGTAATCACAATACCATCCACATACACAATCAACAATATTCTCCCAACTTTACTATGTCTGAAAAACACAGAATGATCGACTCCACAACGATGAAGACCAAATTCAGTGACCACTTCACTAAATCTTCCAAACCATGCTTGAGGAGATTGCTTGAGGCCATAAATGGATTTTTTCAAGCGACATACGAAGCCAGACTCCCTCTGAACAACAAACTCATGAGGTTGCTCTATGAACATTTCCTCAATTAAATCGCCATTTAAGAATGCATTCTTGATATTAAGTTGATGCAACGACCAACGAAAAGTGGCAGCTAAAGATATGAACAAGCGAACAGAAGCGAGTTTGGCAACGGGAGAAAAGGTTTCAGAACAATCAAAACCATATACCTGAGTGTAACCTTTGGCAACTAAACGAGCCTTGAATCAATCAATGATGTCATCCGGATGAACTTTGACTGTGTACACCCATTTACATCCAACTATTGTTTTGTCAGGCGGAAGCGAGACAAGATCCCAAGTACCATTCTCATGTAACGCTAGCATTTCCTCTTCCATTACGGTCGTCCAACCAGGGTGACAGAGAACCTCTGTGACAGACTTAGGAATAGAAACAGATGATAGAGAAGCAACAAAAGCGGAATATGAAGGAGATAGATGTGCATACGAGACAAAATTAGAAATAGGATGTTGAGTACATGTGCACTTACCCTTCCGAACAGCAAAGGGTATGTCCAAGTCAGACACGGATTCATGAACTGGAGAAGAATCTGAAGACACAGAGACGATGGGTGCGATGGCGGAAGCTGCCTTCTGGCAACAAGAGTATACTTGCAAAGGTGGTAGAGGACGACTAGGCGGGACAGGTTCGGGAACGGAAGGAGATGGTGCCGGATCTAGGAGACTTGGGAAAGGAAGGGTGACATCTAGATCATCCCAGGAGCGTAGGGCAGAAAAATAAGGGGTGGACTCAAAGAAGGTGACATCTGCACAGATGAAAGAGCGACGTAAAGAAGGACTGTAACACCGATAATCCTTTTGTGTGCGAGAACAACCAAGGAAGACACAGTTTATGGCACGAGGATCTAACTTATCCGTGCCAGGAGTCAACTGGTGGACAAAACAGACACATCCAAAGATACGGGGAGGTAAAGCAAACTAGGGTGATCGGGGAAAAAGAACAAAATGGGGGATTTGACGGCATTCTATTGATTAAGAAGCAAGTTGTAAGAACTGCATCGGCCCAAAAGTGTTTGGAAACATTCATCTCAAACATCAGAGTTAGAGCCACTTCTAGGAGATGTCGATTCTTACGCTCAGCGACGCCATTTTGCTGCGGTGTGTGAGGACAAGAAGATTAATGCAGGATACCAGATTGTGACATGAATGAAGTAAAGGGTTGGGAAAAATATTCTCGAGCATTGTCACTACGAAGTATACGCACGGGCACATTAAATTGAGTTTTAATTTTAGCACAGAAGGCAGAGAAAATGGAGAACAATTCAGAACGATCTTTCATTAAATAGAGCCATGTAACCCGAGAGGAATCATCGACAAACGTGACAAAATAACGAAAGCCAAGTGTAGAGGCAATATGAGAAGGACCCAAAACGTCTGAATGAACTAAACTGAAAGGACTCGATGCACGAAACTGAGCGGGAGAAGTAAATGAAGTGCAATGATATTTTCCCAACTGATAAGACCCACAATCTAAGGAGGGAAAATGACGTAAACTAGGAACAAGTATCTTTAAATTGGCAAGACAGGGATGGCCTAGGCAACAATGAATTTGGTGGGCAGATGCAACGATAGGGAAGGCAGTGGGCGGGATAACAGGTTTCTCAACGTGATTGCGGAAGTAATAAAAGCCATTTTCTCACGCCCTACGCCAATCGTCTTCTGTGTTTTCAAATCCTGGATAATGACAGAATCAGGAAAGAAGCAAACAGAACACTAAAATTATTGAGTAAGCTTACTAACTGATATCAAATTAAAAACAAATGAGGGAATATACAACACAGAGGATAAAGAGAAAGATGGTGAAAGTTCCACAGTGCCAATACCACGAACAGGGATAGTGGAACCATTAGCAACAGTAACAGAGGACAATGAGGGAAATAACTGAATATGCGTAAATAGAGAAGATGTACCTGACATGTGATCGGTGGCAGAAAAGTCTATAATCCAAGGTATAGAAGTGGAAGGATAAAAAGAAAGACATGCAATAGGGTTACCTCGTTGAGCTAGCGAAGTGATGGGGGTAGATGTCTGCTTGGACGACTTAAACTAGAGGAACTGAACATACTCATCATCAGAAATGGTCTTGGGAGTTGAAGAGTTGGATGTGGAAACGGGAGCAACTTGATTATTAGTTACCACATGAACATACTTAGGAGAACGACCAACTTTGTACCAACAAGTATCTTGGGTATGGTTTTCCTTGCCACAAAATGAGCACCGACGATGTTGACTACGACAATAGCCACCTCGCCCACCCCGAAATTCATTACTACGATTTCCTCGGTCACCTCGTTTCCCTTGATCGGGAATAACTTGTACAACTTTGGACCATTGTAAATGATTGATCTCATTCAACTTGCGGGTTGTTAATGATTGGGAGGTAGCCATCGACGTTAGTTCCCGCCAATACAACAACAAATACGAAACAACTTGTCAAGGGAAACAAACCAACAACACGAACAACTGTAGGGCTTAAATAAAGAACATTAGAAGCAAAACAATACTCACGAACATCCAGGACATTAGATTTGGTCCAGAGTACTGTTGCAAAGCTGGAAAAACGAACAATCAGTACTTACGAAGAATACGTGATCAGATTTGGCCAAAATACTCTCAAATCAGGACAAGCTGAGCCATGACTTGCGAACAGGACCCAGAAGGGCGGCAGGTGAACAGAACTGAAGGCGAACAGAAGGCCGGCAGGCAAACAAAAGGCCATGAGGGTCGATTGCGAGCAAACAATGGCCAGCGAGTCGCCAGCGATGGTCGGCGACCGCAGAAGAGACGGCGGCGACGTCGACTACGGCGATGTTAGACCGCGAGTGAGATCTGGGTCGCGATGATGGTTGCGAGGAAGGTACGGCTTGATTTTGTTTTTGGGGACGACGGTCGGCGAGTCGCAGCGGTGGATGGGCGGCGGCGTGGGCAAGGGCTGCTAGGGTTTCAGTTTGTTTAGGGTTTTTTTTTTTTTTTTCTTTTTTCGGATGAACAGTAGGCATGAAAAAGAAAAAGAAAAAAAAAATTAGTTTGAACAGATCTATGAAATTAATCTCCCATAATCTGCTCTGCATACCAAGATGAAGTTAAAAATGTGATATTGAAAGAATAAGAAAGCTTAATCCATTGTGGTAGCCTCTTCCTCTATTTATATAAAAAACGAATAAATAATACAGCAAACCCTAAAGCGTACACGAAACCCTAAATAATACAGGAAAGACAGAAATTCCCTTTTAACAACCTCAGCGAAATGGGGTGGCTGAAAGGAAAAACAGACATTTCCTTGGAGTTGCTAGAGCTATAAGTTTTAAAACTAAGGTTCCAAAGTATTTTTGGGAAGAAACAGTTTTGACAACCACTTATTCGATTAATAGGCTACCAACGAGAATTTTGAACTTTAAAACACCAATAAAGTTTTTCACCAAATGTTTTCCCACCACTCGGCTAACAACAGATATTCCCTTAAAAAAATTTAAAAGTATGGCTTTTGTTCATAATCATGATCATAGACGTTTTAAGCTTGATCCAAAGGCACATAAATGTATTTTTCTAGGCTATCCTACAAATCAGAGAGGTTGTAAATGTTTCGATCATGTTTCCAAAAAAATGGTCGTGTCTTTGGATGTCACATTTTTTGAAGGGCAATCCTACTAAAGCAATCCCCATCTTTAGGGGGAGAGCAATAGTGAAGATGATATTTTAAATGGCTTAATTTATGAGTTTGTTCATGATGATGTTTCTCACAAACAGTTATCCAAAGAGAATGATATTGAAAATACAAAGTCTGAAGAAACAAATGAATTAAATGTTGAAAATATTGAATCTACTAATGAACAACCTTTGGTAATGCCATCTCAAAATCAAAATATTGAAACAACAGAGGTGTGTGTGAAACGGTATAAAGATCTTGTATATTCAAAGGAGCATCTAGAAAGAATCTAATCAGAGGTCGGATCATGAAATTCATGATGACTCTTCACAAATTCCTGAAAATAACCATTCAAGTAACTCTGAGTCATTCTTCTAGTCAGTTTGATCTTCCCATTGCTCTTAGTCTTAGGAAAGGAGTTTGGTCTTGTACAAAATATCATTTGTCAAATTTTGTATCTTACAAAAATATTTCATCTTCATATTGTGCCTTTATTTCACAAGTGTCTAGTGTGGTCATTCCTAATAGTGTCCAGGAGGCTCTAAATATTCCTGAGTGGAAAGAAGCGATTTTTTAGGAGATGAGAGCTCTGAAGAAGAATGCTACTTGGGACAAAGTGGATCTGCCTAATGGGAAGACTGTTGTTGGTTGCAAATGGGTATTCACCGTGAAGTACAACTCAGATGGATCTTTGGAAAGATACAAGGCTCGTCTTGTAGCTAAAGGCTTCACTCAGACATATGGAGTGGACTACTCTTAGACCTTTCCGCCAGTGGTGAAGCTAAATACAGTTCAAGCACGCTTGTCTGTTGCTGTTAATCTTGATTGGCCTCTGAATCAGCCCGTTGTGAAGAATGCTTTTTTGAATGGAGACTTAGAGGAGGAAGTCTATATGAAGCCTCCACTAGGTTTTACTGAGAAGTTTGGAACCAAGGTATGAAAACTAAAGAAGTCTTTATATGGTCTTAAACAGACTCCCAGAGCTTGGTTCGACAGATTTACAAAGTTTGTTAAGAACCAAAGATATACACAAAGACAATCTGATCATTCTCTCTTCACAAAGAAATCTACCAAAGCACACTTGTTTGTTGCTATTAATCTTGATTGGCCTCTGAATCAGCCGACTGTGAAGAATGCTTTTTTGAATGGAAACTTGGAGGAGGAAGTCTATATGGAGCCTCCACCAAGTTTTACTAAGAAGTTTGGAACTAAGGTATGCAAACTAAAGAAGTCTCTATATGGTCTTAAACAGACTTCTAGAGCTTGGTTCGACAGATTTACAAAGTTTGTTAAGAGCCAAAGATATACACAAGGACAATCTGATCATACTCTCTTCACAAAGAAATCTACCAAAGACAAGGTCTCGGTCTTAATTATCTATGTGAATGATATAATTTTGACTGGAGATGATTTAGAAGAGATGAGCAGACTAAAGCAGAGCCTAGCCAAAGAATTTGAGATTTATTTGGGCCAACTAAAGTATTTTCTTGGAATGGAAGTGTAGAAATTTTAATGGGCTTAACTCATTCTCAAAAGACGCCTTGTAAGAGGAGGATTGTCCATGGCTTTATATATAGCTCAGGATCAGGTAACACAAGCGATGTGGGATTCAACACGCCCCCTCATGCGCAAGGTGGACTTTGACAAACCACTGCGAACGGATATCAGGAGGCCCAACATCAATGTGGGATTCAACATGCCCCCTCACGCGCAGGGTGGACTTTAACAAACCACTGCGAACGGATATTGGGGGGCCCATCATTGATGTGGGATTTAACACGCCCAACATCAGACAAAAGTCTGGCTCTGATACCATATAGAAATTTTAATGGGCCTAACTCACTCTCAAAAGACGCCTTGTAAGAGGAGGATTGCCCTTGGCTTTATATATAGCTCAAGATCAAGTAATACAAGCGAACGGATATCGGGAGGCCCAACATCAATGTGGGATTCAACAGGAAGTGACAAGGTCAAAAAAGGGCATTGTAGTTTCACAGCGGAAGTATATTCTAGATCTCTTGAAAAAAATTGGAATGAGTGGTTGCAAACCTTCTAACACTCCAATAGAAACTAATGCTAAACTTGGAGATGTAAAAGATGGCGCTCTAGTAGACACGAGGAGATACAAAAGACTAGTCAACTTGTCACATACACATCCTGACATTGCTTTCGTTGTAAGCATAGTAAGTCAATTTATGCATTCCCCGTACAAAGAACATGTGGAAGTTGTGTATCGAATTCTTCGTTATCTGAAAAGCACACCAGGAAAAGGACTTTTCTTCAATATAAATGAGAAGAGAGGGATTGAGATGTATACAGATGTTGATTGGGCAGGTTCGGTCATTGATAGAAGGTCAACATCAGGATATTGCACATTTCTATGGGGCAATTTAGTCACCTGGAGGAGCAAGAAGCAAAGTGTTGTTGCTAGAACTAGTTCACATCAATGGCGCAAGGAGTGTGCGAGATTCTTTGGCTAAAAAGGGTTCTGGAGGAGCTTAAAAGACCAGTAAGTCTTCCTATGAAGTACAGTGTGACAACAAGGCGGCTATCAACATTGCTCATAACCCAGTTCTACATGACAGGACGAAACATGTTGAGATTGACAGACACTTAATAAAAGAAAAACTTGAAAAATGAATAATTTGTATTCCATTTGTACCCACCACGCAACAAGTTGCAGATGTTTTGACTAAGGGTCTATTGAGACAGCCTTTCGAGCTTCAAGTGAGCAAATTGGGCATGATGGATATCTTTGCACCAACTTGAGGGGGAGTGTCGGTAAATTAGGGTTATATTTGGTTAGGATTTGATTGTTAGAGATTTGAACAAATTAGGAAAGTAGAGATTTTAATAAACTAGGGAAGTCATCGATTGTGTGGGATTCTAGGGTTAGCAGCCTTGTGCCATGTTTTCTTATTTAAAGTCGTTTGCTCCCTTGTAATTGTATCAACAAATAATAGAATAATTTCCTCCATTCTTTCTATAATAATTGTACGCAAGTCTTACTTACGGAAGACCGACCTTCCAGTTTCAGTTTTGTCCTTCACAGATCAGAAAGAAATCTGAAGCATAAATGCTATGAGTTAGATCTGCAACCCCACTCTCGTCGACAACTCTAGAGTGCAATCGACCTTCGAATGAGAGAAACTTAGCCGTCTGGCGATAGAGGTGGGGGATGCCCCCTTCCTCCCTTCCTCTTTTTCTCTCTCTCAACTTTGAAATGCCAAGTTCTATTCAAGAAAAGTGAGAAGTAAGAGACTGAAACAAACCTTTCCTATCTCCCAATCAACGATTGCTCTAAAAAAGTCCTACTACAATTCTGGGAACAATTTTCACCCCCTTTTCCGATGATCCATCCGTCTCTCTTCCATATAAACTACCCCTCCCCTCCCTATTTGAGCCTAAAGTCCATTAGGGTTACAAACCTCGGCACCATTAGTGAACGAAAAAGTTGTTCAAAAATTGAATTCATGAGCCCTAACATACAAATATCGTGTCATTAACACATATTCAAATATTTTATTGGGGTTATTATATTTATTTAGTAGTACCTTTTACTAGTAAGCCTAAATAAGTTACATTTTTAGGTCTTTTCAATGTACTTTGCATTTAACATTTGCAATAATAACTCTACCCTCCTTTTTCTCTTTCCTTCGATTATGTGTTATTAATTAATCTAACATATCTAATACACCTTCGCTATTATGTGTGTGGAAATAGACATAGACAGACAAAAAAAAGTACAGGGAACCAAAAAAGTAAAAAGAGAGAAAGGAGACCATTCCACCCTCATCCCTCAGGTAGGTAGTCAAACAACAGCCATCACCCAGCCTCCAAGCATCCCCCAGCCCATAACAGCCATTTGCACCCACCCAGTCGCTCCCGAATGAGTTAGACCTCAACCTCCTTTTGTGTCTCCATTGTACCCTGTAGCTCTCTCCCCTACACAACTACACCCAAAATTCAGCCTTCCCTTACGCGAAAATATTCATTGTTTACCATGTATCAAGTCATCGACTAATGTAGTGACTTCCAATCTGACATGTGGGGTCATATTTTCAAGGTTTCCTCTTTGGTGCACCACATCAGCATTGCCACATGGTGCAGCATGATCATTCAATATTTTCTCCTCCTCCATCTTGACACTCCACCAGCCCCATCCTAGATTCCCTAGATCTAGTATTTACTTCCTGAAACCCCACCCAAATCTTGCTCTTGTCGCTCTGTCCCCTCTTCTTCATTTCTTCATCTTCATCTTCTTCGTTCTAAATTTCTTTATTTTTTGAGGTTACATTCTAGTATATTAATATAAAAAGAAGTGAAATTAAAGGTACTTTTTTAACTCTATCGTGACTTGGATTAGAGAAGCATTTTTATATATTTCTATTAAATTTAACAGTTTCCATTAGTTTTGCACATTCTTTTAAAGCATAAGGGGGCTTATGTGCTTTACTCCGCAGTTGAAGGGGGTAAATTTCTCCCATCAAAGTATAGGGGAAAAATGTGATTTTGCCCAAGATTATATAGTTCTGAATGGGTTCAATTTGGTTGCTCGGTAGTGCCAACACAGAATTAAAATTGGATATAAACTGGACAAAGTAAAAAACCTCTCATAGTTTCTTTGAAAATGTAAAAAATCTCTCTCTGCGTTTGGGTAAGGGATTTAGAGGAGGGATTTCATTTGCTCAAAGGATTTCACAATTCCTCTACAGTAAATTCCTTGTTTGGCGTTTGTAAGAGAGATTTTATAAATCCATTCACTAGTAAAATAAGGGTCTACGTTTCATTTACAAATTCCCCCAAAACAACATTATTTCAAATTCCATCCACCAAAGGATTTGCTCATTTCCCATCTCATTTTCCATCTCCATCCTACCAATTTGTTGTGCTCAGAAACGCTGAAGCTAACGCATGTCGTCGCCGTCGCTGGAATCTCCACGAAGCCAAATCTGGCACCGTCACCATCTCCGAAACCCTTTTCTCAAAGCCGAAGTCATTGCCTTGCTCTACGCCTGCCGAAGCCGTTAAGAGGACGCACGAATCTACCATCGCCGACACAGCTCGCCCTTATTCACCATAACACCAACGCAACACTCTGTCATCACCGTCGCTACTCACCGCAACGCTAAGGTCGCCAAAACTGTTCAGAGGACCACCAACGGCTTTATCCCCCATCTCCAAACTCTCGATCTCTCCAGATTTACTCTGATTGATTTTTAACAGCGTTGATTGTGAGCAATAGGGCATGGAGGGGAAAAGTCGGGGGTGGATGTCAGGCAAAGTAGATCGAAAGTTCGAAGAAGAAGAAGAAAGCAAACAAAAAGAAAGAACAAAACAAACAAATTAAAATAAAAAATAAAAAATTTATAAATTTACTTTTAAAATTATTTATTAAAATTATATTATTAAAACAGTTATAAAATTACTAAAATAACAATTATATTATTGAATATATTAAATTATACTATCAAATTTTTCATCTAAAATACTTATCCAAACAAGGAATTTATAAATAATGAAATTTCAAAATCTAGAATTTTGAAATCCTATCATTTACAAATTCAAATGATTTGCCCAATCCCTTACCAAACGCAACCTCATAGTTTCTTTGAAAATGTTTTGAAGTCATAGTAATGACCTCTCACAAAAATTCTTTCTGGATAATAATGTTTTTCAGTTTTAAACGTAACAAAATAATGCAAATAGATTGTTATTTTTAAGTTTTCTAAATAAAACAATAGTCTTCCAATTTTATTCTAATATGCAAGGGGCCACTGGTCTAGGGGCAAAAATTTCAGCCTAATAACTCTAGGGTTGCAAGTTCAACCTCGTAAGCAACCACTTCATGCAATGTCAAAAGTTAGTTTCGTCAAGAATCTGTCTACTCTCATACCCTAACTTAGTTGGGGGGGGGGAATGGGTGATGGCTTTTAATTTTATTCTAAGATGCCTTTCTTTTTCAATACTATTTTTTGTGATGCAACCTCAGTGAACTTTATGGGACTAATTTCAGATGCAGCTCAACGAAAGAGGTGAATTAGGGATAATTTGCATGGGTTGCGCACTTGATAAGCTGGAGAGTCCAACTTATATCCAATTTCAAGTGGCAATTGACACATATCACCAAGAATGAAACATTAATAAATGGCCATATTGAAGCTGCTAGCACAAACCTGAAGCTTCAAATTAACCAGATCTTCTTGGTTTGGTGCTACTGTATATAGATTCTCCATCATGCCACGCCTTAAATGCTGAAGCTCCTGTTTCAAATTTGATATTTCCTTCTGATACTTTTTAATGAGAGACTTCTCATCTAAAATCTGAGAGAAAATATTAGAAACATAAGATGAAAATGGCCACAGAAAAAATTCCCTTAAGTATCAGCAGTTTACATGAATAATGACACCCATATTGCACCTTATTTTGAGATGCCTTGATCTCCACATGCTTACTACGATGTGCAAACTTCAACGTATTGTGTGTCTCTTCTGTATTACTAGAGGCAGGTGTCACAGTGCATATAAGCTAAAAGAAGAAGAAATCAAAATGTTAAAGCAAATACACAGACCATCCCTCCCCCTGGAAAAGAGGGGGGAATGAAAGAACAAATGATGTAAAAGTAGAGTTATATTCAATGAAATAGATAATGCAAAAACCACTAATTAGTTACCCAAAATGATGTAACCATACTTACAGAAACTCGTCCATGGCCGCTAAGGGATGATTGCAACAATCGTGTGAGTTTTGAATCTCGATATGGAATATGAGTAGCTTTAGCATCCGTTAGCTTAGAAATTACCTAAAATTAGAATCATTCGGTAAGTCAAAAAACACAAAGCCTGTATTGAGCATAAATGACAATGACGGTAAAGCAATATTGAGCATACAATATTAGGAAGTTAAGCAGATGGACTAACCTGCTTTTAATACATAAAGCATTTGATAGTAGTGGTCCATATTAAGGAATGAAAATTTCAGAAATTCAATCAAGTTATATCAATTATTAATGCAGAGCAAAACACTTCAGGGTTGGAATTTTAAAAACAGTAAATTCTCTGGCCGAATAACCATCAAGTATAGGACGGTCACTTTATCCAATGAAAATTATTGGAAGGAATGTTTCTCTTTATGGCTAAGAAAAATGAACCTTAAAAATAAAATAAAATACTCTGATAATGGAAGAAATGGAAGAAATCAACAAATTTTCGGTTAGAAACAAATCAGACAGAATCCTTGAGAAGCAGAACGAAAATGAAGAAGGTTCTCAAAATGAAGCACAAAAAGCAGAGGAACCCAAACAAAGAGAGCAAAGAAGCTTACAGTGCCAAGGGTAAGTAAGCTTTTATTTATGCATGAACCCTCTTTTCTCCTCAATCCAGTAGTCTCTGTTTTTGAACTTTCAGATCCTGCCAGGTCAATTAAATGCTACAAAAACAAATTAAGCCCAAAAATTGCTGAAACCTAATTTTTGGATTCTATTTTTTTCCACAAGAACAGGGATGGTTCTTTGATTGTATCTGGGCACATTAATGTGTCAAAAAATCGAATCAAAAGAAAAAGAGTAAGAAATTAGGGGACAGCAAGATTTACCAGCTGTGATAAGGCTATTTCTTCCCCTTGATTTTCTCCGCTTGAACTACTTTCAATAGTCTGGCGGACAAATTATATTATTTGGATAAATATACGAGCAATGAATGCAACAAAAAAATGTCATGGTGGAAACAGATAATGTTTTTCACCCACATGGCTTTAAATGCAAATGGTCGAAGTAATTAACATCTTATGGTAAGCAACAACTCGGCATACAAGACAACTTAAGTTTTCGGTGACAATTTCCATATTGCTCCCCATGTTATAACAGTCAAGTAATTGGTTTCAAGTTCAGGTTATCGTTTTTATTATGCATGGGCAGCATGGCTCAACTCAAAACCCAGCACTTTCTGTTAAAAAACAAACATAGAGGAAAAATAGGAAAAAGAAGTAAACAAGGCGAGGGAAATCAATAATACATTCAGAAGGAGTTTCACCCATAAAAACAACCCTAAGAAAGTATCCTAAAACAAGTGATAGTTCTCTAGTGACTGGATGTCTCAAATTTCTAAGCGCACATCTTTTAAAACTTCTAGAAAAGATTATCTCACCGTCAAATCTAAGTTTTGCATGACAGTTTGAACTCCTGTTATAGAAAATTGATGCAGAGATTCTTCCTTTTTTAGAAAGAAAGGGACATAAAAATGAAGAGTACATAAACTTACTAGGTTTGGCCATGAAGGTCTACCTCCATGGGTTAGAAAGGTTACTCTTTGTGACAGTCAACTCAATTGAGTACAATGATAGCAACTCCCTGTATTGAACTTCAAATCCGAAGTTATACCAATCCTTATACCCATATCTTGGATATAAATGAAGAATATTAAAGATCAAATTAGCCTTGTGTACATCCTAAGCTGCCCTAAAGAATATGGATCAAGAGGAATGTTCATCTTGTTCCTTTGTTTCTTGCATAATCTGCAGACGTCCATCCATGCAACCCGGAATGCGAATTGGAATTGAAAACAGGATTTCAACCTATCCCGACGTCCATTCTAAACAATGTAAGGTGTTCGTGGGGCTTGTTCCAGGATTATACCAGAGGCGGGGCAGTCCTAAACTACCCTAGGGCAATTTTTTGTTTTTTTTGGGGGGGATTGTTTCCAGTTGGGCGTGGCGCCCTGATGCAGTAGGCGACGCCAAGCTTTTCCCTTGGCGAAGCTCGACAGGGCATACACCCCGTTTTTTCGTCACACAAAAAAAAAAAAATCAAGAGAAGAATTTGAAGAAGATTATTACTTGTTAGAGACCAGATAACAAAATAAAGAATAATATTTAATAGCATCCCTATTTAAGGATGGCCTCATATAGAAAATAGAATTTCAATTAAGTTACTACTATTCAATCATTACTTTTGCTATCTTATGATTTTATCTATATTTATTTTACACACACACACACACACACACACACACACACACACACACACATATATATATATATATATATATTATTTTTAATCATTCGTCAGTTTTTTAGTTATATATAATATTTTTAAATAATAAAAAATCATGTATAACAGGGCTCATGCTCCATGCCCAAGGGCTTACACCAGCCGTGGACAGGACAAAACACCCCTCCCAATGCCCTCACATTTCACAACAGAGGTTCTAATGTTACCTGGAAGTCGGGATGCTATTCATTGAAGCTCAAAATATGGGTTTGGGTTCGCCAGTTTGTGGTATGGAGTGAGCAGGCTTAGATGATGTGCACTTTTTTGTTGTGGTTTATTGGGTTCAAATTAAAATTATATAAATATATATGTAGATGTAGGGTATCAGATATTTACATGGATTTATGTAAATTAAACACTCAAATTATAGGAAATGAGATATAATGAACTCTAAAAAAAAGCTGAGTAAACATTTAAAAGACATTGATTACTGTGAAATCCCTAGACCCTTTTATTCTTTTTATTTATTCATTCAAAAATATTTTATTCTCTTTATTTATTCATTCAAAAATATATTGAGTCGAACCCACTTTTTTAAAAACTTTTTTTTTTTTTTTTTTGTAATTAGTCAAAGATTTTAAAATTTAAAATAGATATCTACAGATATGATTGTTACAAGATAACGATATTATCTTTCTTTAAAATATGATATTCATCAAACTTTTCTCTCCTATTTTTTATTATCCACCAAAAAAATTTGTTTAGAGAGAGAGAGAAAAGAAGATGAAGAAAAAGAAGAGAATTCTGATACATATCAAGGCAATTCTTTTTATCAATTTTTATTTTTTATTTTTATTAATGATATCTTTATTCTTGTGCCAATTCAATGCCCTTAGGTGAACCGAAACAAACCTTTGATGGGTAAATCGTTCATTATTTAGAACATATTAATTGATCATAGGGAAAATAAATTTATGCAATTTAAGCTTAATTGTTTAAAAATTGTTCGAAAACCTTATTGGATATTTTAAGAATCGAAATATGTATATATTTATTTATTAAAGTATGCAATGTTGATTTATAAACAAAAAACACTAAATTAGACATCAATGAGTTAAATAATAATATAACATATATACACACACATATATATACACATGTTGCTTGTATAATCGATTATTCATTTCTCAATTTTGTTACTATTGTTGTTAAATAAACAAAAAATGTATCAAAAACCTGAGAGTTGGAGAATATATATTATAATGAAGGTATCACGGCTTCTAAAAAATAATTAAATAAATAAAATTTGTTTTGAAAATAAAAATTTGTCAAGGGTGTGTATATATATTCTTCTTTAATTGATTTGTTTACGCTTAATTAAATGCTAGTAATATATGTTGCATTAAGTTCTTTATCTGATATTGCAACTCAAAATTTCAACGTGTTATTGGCAGTAGCAAAATAATAAAAATAATAGCAACAATAATAAACATTTTCTTCAATTCCGAAGTTATGACTTGCATTTATTTTGTTTTAAAATTTATTTTAACATTTTATTTTATTGGTCAAAAGCTAATCATAAATTAGTTGGAGTAATACATTCGGAAGTAGAGTCATCGTCTACATCAATCGATAAATTTTGAACAAAATTTATTAAAATCAAAACAATTTATATTCAAGTGTTATCAGTTTCAAATTGTAAAGTGAAAATCATAATATTGTCTTAATTTGGTGCAACTGTATTGTAAGCACCTCTGTTAGCCCTAAAAGGTTCAATCCCATAATGTTGATTTTGATGATAACAATAGCACAATGGTTTTTCCGGATTAATCTATTTATTAAGAAATGTGAGAAATTAAGCTATATGATAATGACAAGTTAAGTACATGAAAGCGTGATGATGAATCCGGGTCAATCATGGAGAGCAAATGGAATGGAAAATCAAGACTTTCCAAAAGAATGATTTTTTGTAGCCAAGAGGTAAAACAACATTTATATTTATTTGATCATATGTGGAAAACACGACACATTAACATGCTACAATTGCATAATATTGTGTGTTATACGTTATAATTGTATGATACATGAATTATGTACTTTGCATTAATAGCTGCACGTTTTTAATGAATTATTTAATGTATCTAGAGCTATTATGTGCCCAAATACATTGATTAATTTGATTTTTAGTGGGTCGATTTGAGGGCGTAAAAGTCCATGGTCAGTGGGCAGATTTTTAGAGAATAAAATCTGATTTGGCGACAGTTCGGTGTTTTAGAAATATTGGCTCTAAATATCACAAAATTCACATATTATTCACACAATTACTGAGTGAAAAAGGCCAAAATACTTTTGAAGAACATCCCTCTTAGATATTTGTCTATGAAGCAAAAATTAGTGAGTAAGAGAGAGATTTCTGAAGATACTCAGTATTGATCATAATCAGATTCATACCAGGTTAAAACCTCTCGTAGATTTAATTCATTCTTCCACCCGGTGAGATCATTCTATATTTATTTTCATCTAAATCTAATTCTTTTAATCGATCATCTATCTGAGTAAGACCTATTTGAAAATTATCTATGATTATTTGTGCTCTAAACTTTGCCTGAAATATCTCATAATTTGGATCTGAAAGATCACGTATAAGATTCACATTGTTGAGATTATTGAAATCGTTAACTAAATTCGCATGCTATAATTGATATTTTGATATTAATCGAGTAGAAACGATTTGATTGTCTTTATATGGATTGTCCGATAACGTGCTCACATTGATTTATTCCAAATAAAATTAACATGTGTAAATTTGGTAATCAGTATAAAAGTCAGTCCAATGCTACAAAACTCCCACTATGCGCAGGCTCCGGGGAAGGGTCAGACCACTTGAGTCTATCATACGAAGGCTTCTCTTACTTTGCAAGAGGTTATTTTCATAACTCAAACTCATGAATTACCTTACTTTACCGTTGCCCCAAAGCTCCCCTTCAAATTTGATTATCAATATATCGTGTTAAAATCACTTCTATCACACTCGGTTGAGTTGATTTGTGATTGATATCTATAGTATTGGTAGAACCTCTTGTGAAAGATTTTCTATATCTGTGAGGATTTTTACCTTAGACTTATGTGTAATTACACCAAGTGAGAGTGTTGCTTTAGCGTAAGGATAATTCACTCAAAAAGGGTATTAAGGGTTCGATTCTCACCTTGGAAGATGATCAGATTTAGTGGATTGAATTCTCTATGAAAGCTCAAAGGAGTTGACTTAGGCAAGAGTAACTTGCCAAACTACTACAAAATTTTGTGTCACCATCTCTATCTTTTCTCTGTTTGATTGTGTGTTTGTGTGTTGTTGCATTAATTCATTTTCGAATCTAAGTCAAGATAAAATCTGATAAAAATTTAAAAATGTCACATACACTTAGACAAAAAAAAATTAAACTACCCAATTCACCCAACCCCCCCCCCCCCCCCCCCCCCTCTTGGGTTGTACTCTGGGCCAACAATCTCCTTATCTTCTCAATTGTTTGCTCAACAATTTATTAATATTCATTGTTAAACAAGTATTAACTAGTGGAATGTAAATTTATAAAAATAATGTAGTTTACAAATATAAAATTTTAAAAATATTGGACTAGGCATGAGTATGGAACATTGATTTATGTTATATATTTAATGTCATTTATAATATCGTTAATCGCATTAATAACAATCTGATGAAATGTCTATATATCGTTTAACTGAGTGTGAGTTGCAATTGATATTTATTGCCAAAAATTAGAGAATGAATGAGTTATAAATTACAGAAAAAAAATAATAAAATTCAATCTCTAAATATAAATTTTCTAAAAATTTAATATCTATTCCTAGTAAAATTATTGGTTGTTAGATTTTCAAATTACAAAAAATAAATTTACTAACCAAAATGTAGATTAGAAAGTATTGGAGCTACCATGACAACTTTAGTAAGTAATAATCGATTTAGTTTTATTTATTTTATTTAACTTTAAGTTTGACCGAAAGTTTTATATCGTTTGATTATGAGTTATTAATGAATTAATAATAGACAAAATATAATTTTCAAAAAATAAAAATAATTGGACTTATTAAGAGTACTTCGTATTGAATGATTTATTGTTTTTGCCTATTATTAATATTTATGACGTCGTTGACAGTACTGATAGGTTTTTAAAGTTTGTATAAATATTGGAGTTATTATGAGAATTTGGATTGATTTAATTTATCCATTTATTGCCTTTTGTGATATTGTTGATGTTATTGATTTGAGCTAGAATGATGGCATATCGAACTTGTATTGTAAATGATTGAATATCGAAATTGTTTTGTGAATAATTGGATATCGAATTTGTTATTTTGGCTATGATTGAGCCTTTCTCAAATGGTTGTGAATCATGATCATGATTAGGGACTGAAGTCCCGACTTGAGGATAGTGTCACCAAATGTTGTAGCCGTATCAGAATTGTGCCACAAACTATTATGGCGGTATTGGACCCCACCAATGGGGGCTAGGGCTAACCTTGGCAAGGTTGCCATTTCATAGGCAGAATGTTGCCGTAGCCAGATCATGATCATTTATACATATTTGCTTAAATTTTTTAATTGCATTGTGAAAGATTGATTTGCAAAAATTATAGTTTAAGAATGTTTAGTTGTGTTATGCATTATTTTACTGGTTTCATATTGTTTTAATTAACTTTGGTGAAAAAATATAAATATTATTTTGAAAGTGGCATATTTATGCAATGAATTGTATGAGAGGAAACTATATAAAAAAATTATATTTTTTAGCATATCTTGTCTAACTAGTTCAGAATTGTATGAGAGGAAACCATATAAAAAAAATACTTTTTTTTAGCATGTCTTGTCCAACTAGTTGACGTAGTTTGTCACTTACCAAATCCAGATGTCCAGATGTGAGCTGACCCAAAGTGGACTATTATTTTTTTTTAACAGATTAACGATTGTAGAATTGATGGCATAGATTGAAAATTTATAGTTAGGTGAGACTGGATTTATTATAGGCAGATGTACTTATTTTATTATTAAAGGTTCTTGTGTATTTGGGGAATCAAATTTAGCGCTCGTGTGTTTTGGGCGGCTTTTCCCTCGCGCTCCAGTTTCTCGGGGGAACCAGGACGTGATAAGTACTAACTACTGAAAAGGCTTGCATTATAAAATATTAAGAGTTCTAACTGACACAGAAATGGCTTCTGTTGTGATGGAAAGGTTAAAATTTAAAAACTAACGTTGCACTTCTTCTATTCACATGCTTGCGAGACTAGTTAATTGAGCTTTTACTCGATTGCGTTGGAAGCGTGCCACAACTATGAAAGACTTAGCTTTATGTAGATCTTTGCAAGCAGCGGTTGTACTCCTACTCATGATCTCTCTCTCCCAATGTGTAATTTCTTCTTCTCTTTGGTTCACCAGATCGTGCAATCTCGACAAAGTAGCACAATTTGGAATGCGAGAACCAACGTGGTTCATAGGGCATATCAAGAACTAGGTAACCCTCATACGTCCTATTTCCTTCTGCTACATTGTTAGAAATCTTCGAGTATGGGGGTGTTGAAGCCAATTGCATTGGATCTTTCATGTGCATTAGTCAAAAAGTGAAACATGGTATTACAAACCAAGATAGTGCATTATAGCACAAAAGTAGAGTTAACTCGTAATAAGAAATACACAACACAATACTCGATGGAAAACTTCAATATATATGATTAACTGAATGACAGTTTCCGTAATCCTAGATAAAAGAAAAACATCTGTCTATACCAATTTTGCATGGGTAAAGAGAATACAACAACTAAGGGCCCGTTTGGTATGAGAATTATGTTTCCTTCTTGGGAGCAGAATCTCATTTGGCAACGACATAATTCTATTTTGATTTGAGAACAGATTTGCGTTTGGTAACGAAAGAATCTATTTTGGTCCTAGAAATCAAGAACGAACCATAAACCACAATCAATAAATCATCAAGCAATCGAACCCTATATCACAATAAAGAAATTATCAAACAATCGAATCCTAAATCACAATCAAGAAATCACCAAGCAATCGAACCCTAAACCCCAATCGAAATCGAAATCGAAATTTTAAACCCCAATCGAAATCAAAACCTTAATCGAAATCGAGACCCCGGAATCAAAATCGAAACCCTAATCGAAATCGAAATACCCTAAATCGAAATCGATTTCGACGAAATCGAACTCGATTTCGATAGAGTCGAAATCGACAAAATCCAAATCAATTTCGATTTAGGGTCGACAAGGAATTCGACGAAATCAATTTCAATTTAGGGTCGAACAAGGAAATTGACGACGAACACGAAATCGACTACGGACATGACAACAAACATGAAATCGACGACGAAAACGACAACGAACAACGAAATCGACGACGAACACCAAGAAAAAAGAAATTAGCGGCGGAGGAGGAGAAGGGCAGGTCCAGATCTACGGCGAAGAACACATTGAAAAAGAAGAAAAATGAAGAAAAAAAAAAAAGAAAGAAAAAACAGGCTTACAGAAATCGAAACCCAAACCTCATTAACAAATTCGAAAATACCGAGCGCGTCCTTTTTTTGGGATGGAAATAGGTGGAAACAATTTTTTTTTGTTTCTCACTTCTTAAGAAAAAGTGGGAATGATTCTATATGTTAGGATGGAAATCGGAACGGAAACAAATTTACCAAACGCTATGCCCAAACAGAAATCCCAAAAATCAGGGAATGGGATGGGAATTTTTTGGATGGAAACGGTTACCAAACGGGGCTTAAGTCTTTGTCCCACTTAAGTAGGGTCGGCTGCATGAATCCGTTTACGCCATAAACGATCAAGGGTCATCCCCTCAATCAGGTTCAATATCATCAAATATATTCTAATAGTCTCGTCTCAAGTCTTATTAGGTCTACTTCTCTCTCTAGTAGCTCCCTGCACTTGAACTAAATCGCATTATTGGTGCTTCTATAGGTCTTTTATGCACATGTCCAAACCACCGTAAACGATTTTCTCTCATCTTCTCTTCGATGGGTATTATTCCTAAATTCTTTCTAATAGTTTCATTCTTAATTTGATTCATTCTCGTCTTCTCACTCATCCACCTTAGCATCCTCATTTCTGTTACACCAATTTTCTAGACATGCTTTGTTTTTATTGTCCAACATTCTGAACCATACAGAAGCGTCAATCTAATTGCAGTTTTGTAGAATTTTCCTTTGGGTTTCAATGACATCCTACAATCACATATCATCCCAACTGCACTTCTCCACTTCAACCATCCTGCCTTGACTCTATAAGTAATATCCCCCTCGATTACTCCATTACTCTGAATTATTGAACTTAAATATCTAAAATGATTCACCTTTGGAACCTCCTCATCTCCAATTTTGACCGCACCATCGTCTTTTCGGGTATTATTAAAATTGCAATGCATGTATTCTGTCTTACTTCTACTAACCTTCAGGCCATTAGACTCTAAGACTTCTCTCCATCTTCCTAACTTGGTAGTAAGACCTATTCTATTTTCATCAATTAGTACTATGTCATCCGTAAATAACATACTCCAAGGTACTCCCTCTTGGATATGTTTTGTTAGCTCATCCATCACTAGAACGAAGAGGTAAGGACTTAAAGATTATCCTTGATGTAAACCTATATTAATAGGAAATGCACAAGTATTGCCTCCTTCTGTTCGAACACTAGTGACTATACCTTCATACATATCCTTAATTATCTCAATATATACGTTAGATACATGTTTCTTTTCTAGCACCCACCACAAAACTTCTCTGGTACTCGATCATAAGCATTCTCCAGGTCTACAAATATCATATGTCAATCTTTTTTCTTCTCTCTATATTTTTCCATTAATCTCCTGAGTAAATAGATAGCTTCAGTAGTTAATCGGTTGGGCATAAATCCAAATTGGGTCTTTTCTATGTTTGTTTCATGTCTTATTATATATTCTATCACTCTCTCTCATAGTTTCATAGTATGGCTCATAAGTTTTATACCCCAATAGTTCACGCAATTTTGAACATTCCCTTTATTTTTATAGATGGGCACTAAAATACTCCTCCAGTCACCAGGCATTCTTTTAGTCCTCGAAATGTCATTAAAAAGTCTAGTCAACCACTCTATCCCAAGATCTCTCAGACCTTTCCACACCTCTATTGGGATATCATCTGGCCCTACTACTAATCTAATCTTCATATTCCTTAGTGATATTCTAACTTCCGAAGCCCTGATTCTTCTATGAAACCTATATATCTTATTTGAAGGTAAATTAGGCAACTCTAAATTAGATTCCCTAACGTTGTTCTCATTAAATAAATTATAAAAATAACTTCTCCATCGTTCCCTAATCTCTTCATCCTTCACCAGGACCTTCTCATCATCGTATTTAATGCACCTGACACTTCCTATATCTCTACTCTTTCGTTCATGTCGCTTAGCGAGTTTAAATATGTCTCTTTCTCCATCTTTTGTATCTAACTTTTGATACAAATTATTATACGCCCTAAACTTTGATTCTTTAATTACTTTTCTTGCCTTTAATTTTGCATGTTTATAATTTTCTCAACTCTCCCTGCTTCAACATTTTTGTCATTCTTTATAAGTTATTTTCTTCTCACGAACAGCTTTTTAGACCTCCTCATTCCACCACCAACTTTCTTTATATTGTGGTCCCCCTCTTCTGAAAACTCCTAAAACTTCTATTCATATCTCTCTAATACAACTCGCCATTTCACCACATTTTATTCACACCATAAAAGGCAAGGGATATAAATATTATAAAAGAGAATAGGTAACTGGATCTAAATATACGTGTATAGATCCTGTCATAAACCTTCCAGGACATTGAAATACTTGGTGACAATGTCTCCAATGTCGAATCTCACCAAGTTTGAGTATTCATAAATCTGAAATTGGTTACCAGAATCAGAATACATCTAGTTAATATTATCCCATAATTCTTTTGCCGTCAGATAGCACATATAATTAGAGTTGAAACTATCAGCATTTACAAGCCAGGCCACGACCATGGAGTTTTCGGCATCCCAAGTTGCAAACATAGGATCCATCGTTGTCAGTGCCCCTTTTTACTTAGTTAAATATCCAATTGTTCCTCTCCCTCGTATGTACAAACGAACAGATTGTGACCAACGATGAAAGTATCACCATTCAGCCTCATATTGGTGATATGGACAAAGCTTGAATCAGAGTTTGAAATCTAGTTGGTGCCATTGCTTTTTGAAACAAGATGAGTGCTTGTAGAATCAGTGGACGTCTCAAACATGTTGGTAATATGATTTGGCTCCATTTTGGGTACGAAAAATAGGAGAAAACAGGGGATGAAGTACGCGCTTTAGTGCTCTAAGAGGACTGCTATGGCAGAGAGAAATATGGCATTTTTTTTTCTTTTTTTTTTTTTTGGGGGGGGGGTGGGGGGGGGGGGGGGGGGGGAGGTCTGCTCTGGTACCATAATATAACAGAGAATAGGAAATTGGATCTGATTATAACCCCCCATTTATTAATTCAACAGACTATTATATGTTTCCAACATATATGCAATACAAAATCTAAATAAGTAAAAGAAATCTACAGTTGTCCTAAATACTATTGTCTTAATTAATACCATTGTTGTCTTAATTAATACATAAACAAACTACAGATATTTTAATTACAAAGACAAATCAGTTATTATGTACAGTCAGGCAATCGTTAAGGATTTCAGCCATTATTAGGCCAGCACATGGTCAACTTTCTAACCTTAAAGATGAAGAAGACGTGAATTACGCGGTTCGGCCGTGAAAGTCTACATCAACAGGAGAAAAAGGATATTCTCTGTATTTCTCAATTCAATAGAATACAATGATAACACCCCCATTTATAGAATATCTAAATTGAAGTGATAAACAGCGGCATACCTATCGTTCAAGAATCAGATAAAAAAAAATCATCATCTACGAAGATTAACATCAGCCTTGTCCATCTCCTAACAATTGACACATTCGAAGACTATTCAATTGTTTCTTTATAAAAAGTTGTTTTGACCAGCAGTATGACAAATTGTATGACAAGAACAAATAAATATTAGGTAAATTTAATGTATTGTCCCCAAGAAAATTAGAGGACGTTTTTCTAACCTCTTTTTTCTGGTTATTTTTCTCTTTTTTTTAAAAACAAGTTACTTCCGCCTCTGTCTATTTCCATTATAATGCATTAAATATTATGCAAAGAAAAATCATTATATTATATCCCAATAGATACACTTAACTGGGTTTTTATTTTATACCTTGTTTGGAGAATAATGTTTAGTTTTAGTCCAACAACGAAATTCAAAGCAACTCATTTTCCCTAATAGACCCTTTCATTAATAAAATAATAGGTGGCAGTGGGACAGAAAAAAGGCAATATTTAGTGAGATTTCGGTGTATTAAATATGGAACTTTGTTTACATATTTATCTTAATTTTTAGTAGTCAATTACATTTCGGATTAATCCATTTGTATTCCAAATTTTGAAGTAAGAGATTATGCCATTATGGTAATGGAATGTAAGTACACCGTCACCTCAAAAGTAAATAGAACAATTTAAAATGTAGCTGCTGAAAATTCGGGTGCCAATCAACCAAAGGGCAATGCTGAAGTGTAATTACATTCTGCAACTCCAATCTCTTAACACAAATCGGGAAATCAAGTAGACCAATCCGAATGTAATTGACAACCCGATACGTAACTTACTGCAAAAATTTGGTTGCAAATCAGTCAATTTAATTAATATCCCCAAACATATCACAAAGTCTTGCCTTAGTTGTACAATTTTAGTAAACACTAAGAGATAGAATAGTCCGTAGGACTTTCCTTCAGGTCAAAAAAAATATATGAATAGGTTTATTTGACAATTAAAGACTTCTATTAGGAGTGGGGGCCAAGAGCTCCTTTCAGAAAAATATTAACAAAACAAGATTGGTCCTTTACTTTTATCTGGTAGTATTCTGAGTCAACTTGCATCACCATCGCTCTTCTCATCAAGAGGCAGTATACCACATCTGAATGCAAGTATAGTTCAGGGAAATGTGGTCTAACAATAAGCACTTCTGGAATAACAAGCTGTAACTGAATTTGACTGCACTTAATTCAACAAAAGATCTAATACTCTCTTTTTTGAGAGGATATTTATTTGGCCAGCTAAAAACAAACAGCTGTCGAAAGCCAAGTGAGAAAGCAGAGCACTGAGTGGAACATGGACTTTGTAAGCCCTTGTGTTTGCAGATTCAGCTAAAAGATTTTAACATTGAGAAAGTATGAGGTTGTATTCTGATGGAATGCTCAAAATCCAACTCAACATGAAAGCAAACGCATTGAGTCACAACAAAATTATTTACAAGAAGGTAGCCTTCAAAGTGATTTGCAAAGCTTTTGTAACATCAGAAGATCAACTTTCATATGAGTTTGCCGAAGTCCCATGTATTGAATCTTTTTATTCTATTTTAGGCAAG
This sequence comes from Eucommia ulmoides, assembly GCA_016647705.1. Lineage (NCBI taxonomy): Eukaryota > Viridiplantae > Streptophyta > Magnoliopsida > Garryales > Eucommiaceae > Eucommia > Eucommia ulmoides. The sequence continues at coordinate 31,499,978 of CM028336.1, forward strand.
TTCGGCATGAGAGTAATCTTGCAACAACAGTGGAGGGTAACAAAAAAGGAAATAGCGAGAAAGGTAAAATTCTACAGTTTTGACAAAACATTAACCAACAATAAGATGTCACCGTCAACGTCACCGCGTGTGTGGAAGGAATCCGGCAGTGGCGGCACCACCATGCAACTAGAATCCAGTGCTGGGCCACCGGATTCCAGTGCTGGTGCCATGCCGCCAAAGCGCTAACAGAATCCAGCGCTGGAGCCACCCCGCATAGCTGGATTCGCCACCGTCCTTAACCCGGCGCAGGCATTGCCGATTGCATGGCCAGATTCCGTCTCCGTTGCCAGTGCCCACACCCGTGTGGCCGGAGTCTGACAGAAAGCGGTGGCTTCATGGTGAAACCACATTTTATATATATGGGTGTGTGTGTGTGTGTATAGATGGAAATAAATAGAGACGTTTAAATATAGAATATATAAATATAACCTTGAACATACATCTGCCATACTTACTATTTACATTATACACCCTCAATATTGAATAACTACTCCATACACCCCCTTTACTTTCAAACTTTTACACCACGCATCCTCTTTCTTTCGTGCTAACTATTCTTCAAACTCCTTTACTTTAGAATAACTATTCTCTGAACCCCTTTTTATTTTGTTAATATCATTAAATACACATTTTAGTATCATCTTTTAACGGACTAACCCTAGGGCAACTGGAAAATCCAATCAGGTCGCAACATGACCCATAAATATAGGAGTCGTGTGAGAGAAAGATCACCACACGTGCTCCCTTAAGCCTTACGAAGTCAAATCCGAACGCAAGACATCAACGGCCGTTGTCGTCACACCACGCCAAATGAATTCAAGAAGACATGAGAGACAAAAATCATTGCACATGCTCCCCTAATCCGTACGAAGTTCAATCTGTACGCAAGACCTTAACAACCGTGAACCCATCAGAGAGTGGGCCCACGGTAAAGACTCATGAATTACGGGATTCTAGGAAGATTGTGGAATAAAGGATGAAACACGATACCCACAAATACATTCCAACCATGCATCCCGCCTATTCACACATAGAGGAGAGTTGTCAGTCGATTGGGTTGACTTGAACTTTGACACAAGCTAATTACGGAAACCATTTAATGCATCATTAATGATACTTAGTGACAACGTTTAATTATCATTATAGAACAGTATTATAAATAGTAGAATATGAGATCCATTCCACATCCAAAGACCGACAGAAAAGGAGAAATGACACACTCTTGTGAAAAGAATCAAACAAACATTATACTCCAAAACCTTAGCCTAAAATAAGTCCAGGGTCACATAATCAGTCCAACGACTACGTGATTTACCTCTCTCTTTCTTAGGCGAGTTGATTGTCGTTCTCTCCCTTCTCAGACTCTCTAGATTCATTATGTCTAACACCCTCAATATACATTTACTAAAACACCCCACAGTACTTTCTGACCCTCAACAAGCAGTATTAGATTATTGAATTTTACCTTGCAAGGTTACTTTGTTCTCTGTACCAGCGCAACGTGTTAATTCACTCTACAACAATTATATGAATGTGCCTTTTTTGTTCTCTCCAATCTTCACATACACCCACGCAAAACATCAAATCCTAATTTGAGAATTGGCAAATTAATGTAATAACATGTATTGTGTCAGAAAATGTAGGTTTACATCGATACTTTGATAAAACATAAAATATTTGCTAAATAGAAAACATGAATAAATTATAATTTAAAGAAGAAAGAGAAGTCAGTCCCCTCATAATGGTAGCCAAGCATACAGAGAACGACATTCAAAGCACAAAATCATTCACAAAGAAAATAGTTACCAACGTGAAGATCGTGTGACTCCGACTGCTAAGCAAGTTGAAGTTATTAGAGCCCACATGCCTATGCTCTGCAATAAATCACAATATTATCGTGAAGCAAAATGGCAAATCAAAAGTGTGGGAATGTATACACACAACAATGTTTTCATGAAAACAACGAACAGATCATACCTCATAACAAATGCAATTAAATGAATTGATCTGATTTTTAAGGTTATTGATTGAAAAGAGAGCAATGGTTACCTTCCCCAGATGCAAGCAGCGAAAGAGCATGAGCAGGCGAAAGAACAACCTCCTCTTTGATTCCCTCAACATATGTCCCCTGCCATGTTCAACAATGCACACATAAATTCCATCACTTGGTACAAGCCCAGTTTCAGTCAAAAAAAAAAAATCCTTTGGTCAGAAATTATAGCAATTGTTTTCAGTTACAAATATTGTCCCAAAGGTTAAAGGTTGAGAAACAGATGGAGTAGTAGGAAGGATCAAGGCGGTCATAAAATTGGTAGAGGTGAATACGAAAGGATATCGAAGTATCCACCCAAGAAATCGAACTCTTGATCTCCATAATCTCACTCAGCATTCTCCACATCACCAAGGAGTTCCCAGCAATCACAGCAACCAGCAGGGTGTTGTCGATAACAATATCCATACATCCCCAACGCCCCTGTTATAGTCAACACAATCTGCAAGGTTTTAACCTCTGCAAGCAAACTGGTTCAAAATCCAATGAACTGAGAGAATCCAAAAATTAAATTGCCCTTTCTATCTCCCACCACAAATATATCTTGCGTTCCCTTTAAAACTGCCATTTACATTCAACATCAATTTGTCCCAAGAAGGATTTCAATGAACCAACTGAGCCTTAGACTTATTTTTCCGCAAGGGGAAAAATCAGCCAAGCCATGGTTTGATGGATATATGACAGAAGTTGATGGGCATCCTGCATCCCATTGAGACCCACCAAATCTAATTGTTAAGTAAGAAGAGTATACAAAATGAATGATTAACAATTATATTGGCCTCTCCCTCTATTTATAATAGAAGTTAGGAAACAACAAAGAAATCTTAAACAATACAGTAAACCCCAAATAATACAGGAATAACATAAATACCCTTTCACACTCCCCATCGAACTGGAGCATATATAATGTATGCTTCTACCTTATTACAAATGTATTTTATCCTTAACCCCCTAGTGGTTTAGTAAATAAATCAGCCAACGGATCCACTGAATTCACATGTCTAGCCTCAATTAGCTTCTGCGACAGTTGTTCCCGTATGAAGTGACAATCGACTTCTTTGTGTTTCGTTCTCTCATGAAAGATTGGATTAGATGCAATGTGTAGAGCTGCTTGATTATCACAAACAAGGTTCATCTTCAAGTTCTTAAAACATATATTTCAACCAGGTTAGCTCAAAAGTAGCATGAGTCCTTGCCTTGTATTCCGATTCTGCACTTGACCGGGCCACAATTTTCTAGCTTTTACTCTTCCAAGAGACGAGATTACCTCTAACAAACACACAATACCCTGTAGTGCATTTCCTATCCGAGGGAGATCTGGCCAAGTCTGCATATGTATATCCTTTAAATATCAGTATGACCGAAGTTCTGATACAACCAACCACAATTAGGAGCACCTTTCAGATACTGGAGACAAGCCGTGGGATGATCCAAGAATTGGCTGATGACACTAACAGCAAATGAGATATTTGGTCTCGTAACTGTCAGGTAGTTCAACTTCCCAACTAACCATTTGTATTGCGCTGAATCTGTTAGTAGTACTCCCTGATCTGACAACAATTTTGTGTTTGGATCCATAGGTAAGTCAATCGATTTAGCCCCTAGCATCCCTATTTCGCTCAATAGATCAAGGACATATTTCCGCTAAGAGAGAAAAATGCCTTAACTCGATTGAGCCACCTCAATACCCAAGAAATCCTTCAACTCACCCAAATCTTCGGTTTGAAACTTACGATGTAAAAACTGTTTGAGTTCTTGAATACCACTGTCATCGTCTCTGATAACCTTTGGCAACTAACCGAGTCTTAAGTCAATCAATGGTTCCATTCAGAAGAACTTTTACTGTGTATACCCATTTGCATCCAACTACCGTTCTCCCATGCGGAAGTGAGACGAGGTTGTGTGACAAGTTCGGGAGCCGATGGAGATAAAGTAGGGGTTGGAAAACTTGGTATAGGAAGTGTAATATTCAAATCATGCTGAGAGTAGGGGATAGAAAAATAAAGGATTGACTCAAAGAAGGTAACATCTGCACAGATGAAAGAGCGACGTAAAGAAGGACTATAACATCAATATCCCTTTTATGTGCGAGAATAATCAAGGAACACAATTTATGGCATGAGGATCTAACTTATCCTCATTGGAAGTCAACTGATGGACAAAATAGACACATCCAAAGATACGGGGAGGTAAAGCAACCCAGGGTAATTGGGAGAAAAGAAAAGAATGAGGAACTTTGCCTCTCAGGGTAGAAGATGGCATCCTATTGATTGAGAAGCAAGTTTTAAGAACTGTATCAGTCCAAAAGTGTTTGGGAACATTCATCTCAAACATCAAAGTTCGAGCCACTCCAAGATGCCACCCTATTTTTGTGGTAGAGGCTAGGTGGAGCTGTGGAGGGGGGCAATGGCAGCGGCGCAAGGCTGGATAGAGGATTGTGACGGATGGATTTGTGGTGGTTGGACCATGGCGAGGCTTGCTTGAGGGTGTTGGTTTTATCGATGGTGTTTCTCAAGGAGGTGGTGACTTGTGGCCTCTGCCTGGCGAAGATCGACACAATGATGAGTCCAGTATTCCGCCATGGCCACGGCAATGGATCTGTGGTGGCTAAGACAGTGGCGAGGTTGCGTCGGAGGGGTCTAGGGTTTCAAAACCCTTTTTTCTTTTCGTAAGTTTGATGAGAGCAAAAAATAAAAATAAAAATAAATTAAAATAATAGTTGAAGAGAATAATGAAATTAGTTCCTCATAACCTGCTCTTGATATCATGTTAGAGAAAAAAGAGACTACGAAAGAGAATAAGAAGGTTTAACAATTATGTTAGCCTCTCCTTCTATTTATAATAGAAATTAGAAAAAAATACAGAAACTCTAAATAATACAGGAAACCCTAAATAAAATAGGAATGATATAAATACCCTTTAACAGCCTTATTAGAGAACAACACTTGAGTTCTCTTTCTTGTTCCACGTCAACATATTATGGGTTAAAAGTGGGTCTTCAAACCAAAATGCAACGCAAATGGTTCCATTGAGCAGCACAAACTAGTTGCCAAGAGTTTTCATCAACAGGCCGATGTTGACTTTGATAGACATACAGTCCTACAATCAAACCCACCATTATTTGTACTATGCTCAATATTGTTGTATCCTTTCGGTGGACTAAGCCACAGCTTGATATGAAGAATGCATTTCTTCAACTTATCAAAAAAGAAAAAAAATGCATTTCTTCACAGCATCTTGAATGATATTATCTATATGACTTAGTCACCAAGCTTCACGAACCCTAGTCAGCCTCATCGTGTCCGTCATCCACAGAAGGCTATATGACCTAAAACAAGCACCTCAAGTTTGGTTTCAACGTTCCAGTATCTTTCTCTTACAGTATAGTTTCACCAATATTGTGCGGATCACTCTATGTTTATTTATCGCTCCAACTCTGCGGTGATACTTCTTCTATATGTTGATGACAATATCCCCACTGACAATCAAACGTCCCAAGTTTCATCCCAAATCAACTCTCTTAGCAAGGAATTTGAGCTTAGTGACCTTGGTTCTCCATCCTAGTTTTTGGACCTTGAAGCAGCTTCCTCTCTTACTAGTTTACACTAATCTCAAGTATACTATAAATCTTCTTGCACGCTTCTCTATGACATACTACAAATCCTACAATACCCTAATATGTGCTAAGAGCCTAAGACTCAGTTGTCATCTCATAGCCGGGATAATCTATCAATTACTCTACTTTCACCAGACCAACATTACCTACGTTGTTCATGTTCTCAGTTCAAGAGTCAACCTCAGTTACATCACCTTATATTCACCAAATGGATCCTTTGTTACTTAAATTTTGGACTTTGACCTTCTTTTCTAGCACAATACTAATCCCTCGACCCTCAAGATTTATTTTGATGTTGATTGGACACGTTGCCCCGACTCTCAGCACTCCACTAGCTTTAGTATTTACTTGGGCTCCAATCTGATCTCTTTGACAACCAATAAATAACCCATTTCAAGCACTGAAGCCGAGTATCAATCTTTTATCATGTTTTTGCTGAATCTACATGCGTACTTCATCTATTTCATGAAGGGCAGTTTTCCATCTCTACACCTATCACCTTACTATGTCATAATCTTAGCACTACTTACATGATTTCAAATCATGTATTCCATGCTCGTACTAAGCACATTGAATTGGACTACCACATTATCTGAGAATCCATTCTCACTAGCACACATCGAGTCCAATTGGTTCCTTCTACAAATTAGATCGTGGACATATTCACTAAAGAACTTCACAAGACTTGTTTTGTTTTTTTTTTCTGCTAAGGTCCAAACTCGTCTCTCACGGACAACCTAGTTTGCAAGGCGGTGTTAAATCACTAGTATGATTGCAGGCCTCTATAATTGTAAATAAATGAGAAATGAATAGAATTTTACTGATAGGCCAAAATTTAGGATCTAAATTCCTTAAATTACTCCTCATACATGCATAAATAAAAGCCTCCTTGAGAGAAAAATATACAAAATTCTCCTTCTTAGAGAAATCTGTGCACAACATGATAACAAAGCAGACTAAGTTGAAGGAGACAAAGATTCCACGCATATTGGATCTTTTTAAATAAGTTATGCGTCCGAATCAAGGCAAAAGGATTTTTTTCTGAAGAGGGACGTTATTTTTCCAAATCGTAGTCTAAGGTTGTGTTTGGATGAAGGATTTGTAGGAGGGATTTCAATTGGTAAGGGGATTTTGAAATCCATTTTTGGCAAATCCCTTATTTGGGGAGTGGAAGGATTTTAAGAAAAGGGATTTGTCAAATCCTTTTTGGGGTGAAAGGAAGGATTTCAAAATAATTTTGGGAGAGGCTGACTTTGTGAAATCCTTCCTATCACTGTTCTTCGTTCTTCTGTCTCTTCTTCATTGTGCTGCCTCATCTTCGTTCTTCTGCTACTTCGTTTCTTCTGCCTCTTCGTTCTTCTGCTGGTGTTAGGATTTTTAGGTTCAATTTCGAAATCGAAATTGAACCCTATTTAGGGTTCGAAATCGAAATCGATTTCGAAAAACGATTGCGAACACATTTTCGAACCCTATTTAGAACGGCGAACGATTGCGATTTCGAACACGAACACGAACGGCGATTGCGAACACGTTTTCGAACGGCGACTGCGAACACAAACACGAACACGAACGATTTAGAACGAACGAACAATTTCGAACGAACGATCTGCTTCTTCGGCAATTTGGGTTTTTCTTGTTCGAATGAACAATCTGCTTCTTTGATTTGGTTGAATTTGTTGAATTTGTTCTTGGATTTGGGTTTGGTATGGCGTTTGGCGACGAGTTTCTGTTTTTGTTCCCATAAGTTCTATTATGTTCTTCTTTATTCCTATAATTTGTTGAAATTACACATTCAAATGTTTCGGCTCAAACTATTATCATCCCTTCATTTCACAAATCCATTTATCAAATCCCATACCCAAACGCAACCTAAGGGTCGAACTTCTCTTGGGAGAGGGCATATGTAAATTTTTTGAATAAGTTCCGACCCCAATTAATTTTCTAAACAAAAATCTCTCCCTCTTTGAACAAATCATATACTAATAAATTTTCTGCAATATTTTCTCGATGAAGGCAGGGTTTCTGGATTGTTGGGGGAAAAGAAAAAGAAGATAGAGGGGCGATCCTAGGTTTCTCACATTTTAATGCTTGTACTTTTTTCCTAGAAATATTTTAGATATATATAAATGGGACAATATATTTATGCAAGGTTTTTTAAAGGGTTTTGGAACTTCTATTGGACATGATATACATCTTTGTTTTGGAATATTAAATTTATAAAAAAAATAAGGGTTAGTTAAATAATTTTAAAATTTTTATTTGTAGTACGTTTATTTCGTCCTAGGCAAGAGTATAAGGATGTTAAGTGTATAATTTGAATGCATTGCGTGGTAAAGTGATACAAGTCCAACTACATGCAGGTACTACATGCGGGTGAACAGCAAGTAACCCGATAAAAAAAAACCTGAGCATCCTCTCGTATTCTTAGATTCTGGCCAGTAGGATCTAGCAAGTCATTGATGACCTGAAAGACAAAACAAATCAAAAGAGGTAAATGATTACAAATTATATAGACAACGCAGAGAAAAAGATTAAAATATTAGATAGAAACCACATCAATAGTTATCCGAGTTAAAATTATGATTGTGCCGTGCATAAAGTAACAAACAAGGGACCTGAGCTTCTATGCACCACACAACTTAGTAAGAAGACTGTGTGCCACCAAAAAAGAATGAATAGAATAAAAAAACGAGAGGCCACTAGCTCCATGCTTCGAAAAAGGCAATCAGTCAAAGAAGAAATACAAGCAACAGAGTATGCTCCAAAACAGAAAAATAAAATTACTTATTTTGTATTATTTTTTTTATTTTTTTATTTTTTTTTTGAACTTGTGATGGGGAAGGAGTTTGTGGAAGGGAAAAAGGAACCGGTACACATCTAATACCACGAGTTAATTAGGCATACTTAGCCAAGTCCATCCTCGCCAAGTCTGAGAAGATGCCAGCAGTAAACAACCAAAACACGCTACATTAGAAAACAGGCTTGTGCAGGAGGCAAGTAATCATCCAAGGACAGTCGAGTCAAACAAGAGAACATCTTACGACATTCAAACTCGCAAACAAAGCCTGCTCAATTATCATCAATAGGGGACTAAGGGAAAATGATTATCCATTGGTTGTTGTCAACGTCTTCAAAAAGTTAAGAATGATAAATGAAGAACAAAAAAATTGGCCTACCAAATCAACCCAAATGATTTCTTGTTTTTTGACGTTGTACAAGGAAAAACTCAAATCACAAACCCACGACTTTATTCATTAGTTTTTCATTTAGAAGCACTAGTGTCTGCTTCACCTGCATTGTGAAAGGCAGGATTTTCAGTAGGCACGCCAACTGCATTTATTATGGTGATTGCAGATGACCGAGTGCCAAGGTAACTGCATCTCCAGTGCAGCTGGATTGAAACGGAGCCACAAGGGGAGGGGGGAGCGAGTATGGATTAGGGATGCATTAGAGTTTACAAGGCTCAAAGAGTTGGAGTATGAAGTGTTGAACTATTTTAGACAAGTATTTAATTAGTGATAAAGGAATTTGGGTCAAATAAGATGTTCACATATAGATTTTGGTTTTGGTTTTACAAATATTATACCATATCTTACGCAACAATATTTCTTGAATTAAATGCTAGAATAAGATAAGAACAAGAATATGTTCAAAATTATTTTGAGGTTTGGTGGTGAAGCGATGTTCTGTTCCTTATATGATGTGTGATGTTCCACAAGCTTCTAACTAAGAAACAAAGAATTTTGAGCCCAAAGCGGGAGAATTCATCATCTAGAAGATTCAAATAGGTTAGTTTCCCAGATAAAAAGATTTTGGAGAGGAGGAGAATATTTTGTTATTATGCAATATATTCTATACAATAAGACTATACACTCTCTATTACTAGCCATAACGGTGGATTAAATTAGGAAGACCATCACCCTAATAAATGGGCTAGTTAAAGGAATAACGGAAGCTATTAAATCGGTCAACATGACCTAAATAGGAAATACTAAATAATAAATAATGATTTGACGGAAATATTAAATATTTCAACACTCTCCCTCAAGTTGGAGCAAAGATGTTCCAAAATCTAAGCTTGACAGGAGTAAAAATGGAAGAACGCCCTAAACAACAACAAAGACACAACAAAGGTAAGTGTCGAGCAATCAATGGTGATAACTAGAACATCGAGCAACCAACGGCGACAATTGGAACGCCGGGCGACTGACAACTATAACTGGAACGGCAGGTGATCAACGGCAAGAACTGGACCACCAGGTAACATACAACAATAACTAGAACGCTGAGTGACATATGGCGACAACTAGAACGTCGGGTGACAAACAACGACTGGAACGCTGGACAGCTGTTGTGAGAGAGATGCTAGAGAGAGCGGGCCACTTGAGGTGAAGAAGAAGACAGTGCTATTGGCGGTGGTGGATGGAAGGTGGACCAACGCTGCGGGAAGGCGGTGGCCTGAAGGAGGTTTGACGCCACAGTAAGATGGTGGCCGGAAGAAGGTAAGGCGCCGAGCGAAGACAAAGCTCTGAAGGAGTTTTGGCGTTGCTGGAAGGTGGTAGCCGGAAAGAGGTTTGACACCACAAAAAGGCGGAGACCGGAAGGTGATGAGGTGCAAGGGGGCTAGGTTTTCTTCCTCCCCGCGCCTCCCATTATTTTTCTCTCTTTTAGGCTCTGATACCAAAAAGAACTTTGGAGAGAAGAGAATATTTTGTTATATGTAATAAATTCTATACAATAAGACTTTACACTCCCTATTATATATAGCCATATTAGGAAGAATATCGCATTAATAAATGGGCTAATTAAAAAAATAAAATAAAAAACTACCAAATTGGTCAATATCATCTAAATAGAAAATATGACATAAAAACTAAATAATAAATAATGTATTAATAGAAATATTAAATATTTCCAACACAGAGAAAAGAGAGTGTTCAATGCTCCAAATATACCTTTATGCCAAAACCTGAAATGTTACAATATTTCCTTCTGCAGCAAATTTATACTCGCTGTGGAGGGGAAAAAGTTAAATGAAACTGACCTCATTGTAAATTTCCAGATAGGAAACACGAAGAAGAAACTCTCGTCCAGGTGTCTAGAATCACACATTTTAGGGTCAGTTGCAGAAGCAAAAGAAACGAGGAGTAAAATCAAGCCCAAAGAAAATATACAATTATTTCTTGGCAGCAAAATGATCTACGATTAAACAAGTCAGGTGAGACACAAAGAGAGAGACTACCTCTTGTATAATTCCAAAGACATCCTTCACTGCCAATGGAATGATTCCAGGTGATTTTTGCTCCCCCTAAACAAACAAACACACACACACAAACGAGAGAGACTGCATTAGTACTTTAGTACCGGAAAAAATTGAAATTCAACCCAAATACAGCAAGCAACAGGAGGCTCCTCCCAAAGCCTCAGGCGAAAAGATGTATTTTGGAAGGAACAAATTTTATCGATGGTAAAACCCCAAACCCAGACTAATAATGACCAAAAACAGATGACCTACATGAGTTCAAGCACATACAGTCCACATTATGCACACATGTTCAAATGAAGTATGACCGTGCGATTATGTATAGGTAAGAAAGAGAATATTCCCGAGGTCTTCTATGTGCATAAACCTGAGCCCAGCGATAAGCAGCTAAGGAAATATCAAACTATGGTTTTTCCTCCACTGGAAAGTTGTACAAGGAAAGTAAACAAGGGAAACCAACTTTACGTGTGCCATTTTGTTCCCCAACTAAACAATGTCAAATGGCCAATTGGAAACAAGCATACTTCAGATCAACCGTGACTTATGGGTGAAGGCCCCAAGAAAATACTATTTAATAGCATTAATTTTTTAACTTTGAGTATTTTTTTTTTCCCCCTTTTCTTAGTTCTGTATTTAGTTTATTTAATTTTGAACAGGTTAAGAAATAGAGGCAGGTTTTATCAAGGTTTTACCCACATGGGTATATTTTTCAGAAACTCAATTTAATTCGCTGAACTAAAATACCCTGCTTTCCCTTCCAAATACACATTAAAAAAAAGAAAAAGTCAGATTTTGCTCCTGCGAAAAAAAAAGAGATTAACAAAATTATTTAAATTTAGAACCATCCATAAAAATCTCAATCCCAAAATTGTCTCTCCCTGTAAAGATATCCATCAAATTATAACTATAGACACAACATAATCCAGAAAAGAAAAATCCTTCAACCTTAACCGAAAAAATATACATGATTAAAATCAGTTTTAGGAAAAATAAATAATATATATATGCGTATAATATCATAAAACTACATGAAGATATATAGAAAATACATTGTATACATTTTTTAGCTTAATTTGTAACACAAAAATCACTTGGTATCAAGGAAAGAGAAAAAAGCACAATTTTTTGTGGTGTAAAGAGAAGAATCACTATGTTACCCCATCCGTGGAGCAAATTCATTGAGATATAAAAGAACAGGAGAACAAAATACTTCACTATGACCACCACGAAGTGCAGAGATAAGTCACGCTAGATTATTAAGAGAAAAATCAGTTACCACCACCAAACATACATTAAATTCATTCTGGTGTGAAAAGAAAGAGAATAGAATAACTAAACACCACCAAGCAATGGGATATAAAGAGAAAATTCACTATGACCAAAGCATGGAGAAAAGTCATTGTGGTATAAGGAAGAGAAAAATAAAGTAACACATTATAAGCACCACTAAGCAATAGGTAATAAAAGAAAAATCACCATAACCACCACCAAGGGCCAAAAATATTTGCTCTCCTCGCACCGTCGAGGGTCCCTCCCCCCTCCCCCCCAAAAAAAAGCACCAAGAATATTCATTGGGGGTATAGAGAATGAGATAAAAGAATAAATGACCAAAAAATATCTTTATATGAAAAACACAGTGTTTTACACCCATAGATGAAGTTGAAGAACAAGAAACCTGTTGTAGGCTCAAAGATAACAATAATAACACTTCAAATCAATTTGCGTAGTCTTCCCAAATCATAAGGAAAAAAGATGACATAGTAGTTAAGTACAATCTCAATATAAAAATTAATAATCAAATTAATCCTAGTTGAGGGAGGGGAGGAATCACATGGATAAAGAAGTATTGAAAAGAGAGAATTTTGGGATTGGAGAGAGAAAAAAGAGAAATAAACAAAGAAAAATGTTTTGGGGTGTCTTAAGGTGGGCCGAAACCCAGTGTACTCAAACATATTGGGCCCACTCAAATGAGGCCAATGGCAAGTCGTATTTTAAAATGTGATTAAGTGTTATTGACAGCATTAGTAATGAGTGAATGGGAGCATGAGCCAATCAATCAACCAAGCTTCAAACCAACAACTATAGGTCAGCTAATTGAGCGTACTTTCATCATTCAACTCTATAAAATGGCATACGTTCTGCCTTTACGCATGTAATTACAATGGCTATTCATTGTGGGGCTCTTCCTCAAAATGGAACTCGTTAGTCTATGTTGATAGTGCACAATAATATCCAAACGAATTTCCTCCCAGATTATCTTCTTTGCACTTCCACCAAATAATTCGGAACCAGCCTCTCTCTATAGGGTAAAGTTCCTCAAAGCCTTTGTGGACTGGGTTTGTCCTTTTGTACTTCTACAAAAACAATGAGCTTTTATTTGTGCTACATCTCCCCATTCTCAAATATATTCATGGTTAATCTTATCTTGACCAGTGTTGTAAAAGATGGAGGCATTGGGGCGAGCATTTTGACCTGTCTAGGGCGCATAAGCCCTGGGGCTTGGGACATAAGCCCCGCAAACAGGAATTTTTAATATTTTAAAAATATTATATATAATTAAAAAAAAATAGTGAAAAATAATTAAAAAGGATATATATGTAAAATAAATGTAGATAAAATCATAAAATGATAAAAGTTATGAATTATAAATAGTAATTTAATTAATATTCTATTTTCCATATGAAGCCAACCTATTTACGGATGTCATTAAAATATTTTTCTTTCTATCATCTACCAAATAAAAATCTTAATTGAATTCTGATCAAAGACTCCAATTTTTTCATTTATTAATTTAAAAAAAAAAAAATATTAGTTAGAGGAAATAAAAATAAAAAAAAATAAAAAAATACATGACTTAACCCCAATTATCCTATTTCAACCGCCATCAAACTCTGCTTCCTCATTTGAATGATAACCTCTGCTACCCCCAAACTTTGGTCTCACCTCCAACCTTTGAGTTCTGGCACCGGCGAAGCGATGAAGACGAACACACCAAACATGTGCAAAGTCAAGCTTTGTCTCTCTTGATTTTTCTTATGATAGAAATATAGGGCGTAAACCCCATCGAACTTTGTCTAGGGTGAATTTGGGCATTGTGCACGACATCTGGGCACATAACCTGCTGGAAAATCGCCCCCTTCATCGCCCCGGGACAATTTAGAACCGTCCCGCCTATGGGTGAGCCACGGGACGAGCCCCACGAACGCCTTCTATAACATTGATCTTGACTATTACTATTCACCTCCACATTCCCGTGTTTGCTCTTAGTCATTTAATGATGGTGATGAAAGTCACAGGCTTTTAAAAATAAACACAATAATTGGCTAAAATTCATGATTTCATGTTAAAAGTTTTCTCTAGTTTGCTCAGATTTCAGCTATAAATTTTGGCTCCAATCTAGCTTTCACGTCAACTTATACTATGAATCCAGAAAATGTTGATCCCTTTGGAAGACTGAAATGTTTACCAGGAGAAACGATACAAATATGATCTTACATGCATTGTATGTGTCTTCCCACTGCTAGTAACACCATACGCAAATACAGTACCTGCCAAAAAAGATCAATATTTATGAAACAGTGATTGCATAATAGAAGCTCTAATTTCAAGAAATGTAAATGCAAATTTTAGTTTCATCTAAACAATGAATGACATTACCAGGAAAGGTTGAAAACTTAATACCATAGTATTTTGTTTTCGAATGTTTATTGGTGGTACAAAACTTCGATTTAGAATTTTGGATATTAATAATAAATAAAGTTTTCATAGATACATAATGAGCTAATATTGTATGAGAATAATATATTATAGTGTCATTATCCTTTGTTTAAATTGACATCTTTCTTTCTTGTATTATGCAAGCAAATTACATGTTCTATCGCTCTACAGATTGACATATTTGTTATCATATTTTAGGTTAAGGCAGTAAATCGCACTTACATCCACATTCCATGTTCCAAGTAATATTGATTATAGATTGTAATATGAAAGTCCTTGAGCACTATAAAAGTACCAAACCTTGTACTGTAGATACGCAAAAGTGCCTACTCACTAGTCAGAAAAGATGGCTGACAGCTAACTTACGCTCTCACGAGCTTTTATGCACCAGATTGATTTCACTTCTCAATAAGAAACCCATGTTTGCATAGCGGAGGAAAGAAGAACAAACCAGAGATCAAACCACATTGATTTAACGCCCACTACAGTAGTACCGACAGGTCTAATGGCATACCTTTTTCTTTATCTGGTTTCTGGAGTCACATTTATCTACAGGACTAAAGGCACCTTCTTTATGCAAAAGTACATATATTTGCGCAAATAAATTACAATATATGTACATATCTAGAGATTCTAGACATAAGGGGGCAGGTCATACTTTTTGCACATGGTCTGACACTGGCATTCTTTCTATACATCCCCGTAATGAGGGGTGGAAGGCTGCCAGTACCTAGCACAACTTGTGGGTTTGAATAAGATGGTAACCAATTGATGCAAATAATCCAAAGTTCAATTGGCTATTAACTCCAACCTTCCCTTCACGCAGATGATAGGGACCATATATGGTAAAAAACCTACATGCAGGGAAATAACATACACCCTTATTTCCTTATACGGGAAAATAAATATAATCCACAAGAAAGGTATGATCATGATTATATTTCACCCTAGAAAGAGTTGAGGGAATGCATGGACATATCTATAAATAGAAAACACATTTCCATGAAATCCCATAGAAGCAAAAGAGAATGAATTAGGAGCCCAATTTATTGATTCTTCAACGTTTTTGAGAATATAAATGGTGGTTGTTCCTGTTTCCCACAACTACACTACAACTTTATTTCAAAAATAAAAACATATTTCCTCCTCAAATACAAAAAAACAAAAGTAAGACTGGGTAAGGGAAGGAAATGGGAGCAATTAGGACTCGATTCCTAGATTTTGGGAGTAATTTCTTTTTGGCTTAATAAGCAATTCGAGAATGAAATCATAAGAAATTTTCTGCATCTTAACATGTAATAAGCATGAAAACAGATTGCCATCTAGAAACCTTGCTTGAATCTTCACCCTTAACACTCCTAAAAAGCACTATGAAGCATGGATATAAATTGCGACATCGATACGATACAACCCGACAATAAATAAGGCCCTGTTTGGTAACTGTTTCCATTCCAAAAATTCTCATTCCATTCCCAGATTTTTGGAAATTCTATTTGGGAATAGCGTTTGGTAATTTTTGTTCTCGTTCCCATTTCATTGGCATTTGAGAATTGTGCCCATTTTTTTCTTAAGAAATGAGAAACAAAAAAAAATTGTTTCTCATAATTTCCATTCCATTCCCAGTTACTGTTTATTGCCGGCCGACTACCGTCCGCCGCCGGCCATCTCCGGCGACCGTCGCCGGTCACCTCCGGCATCGCCAGCCTCCAACCGGCCTGTCACCGCCGCCACCGCCGGCCACCTGACAACTTCCAGTGCCGCCTGCCAGCCACCGTCACCCACCCATCCGCCGTCGCCGCCGCAGGCGGCGGCCAAAACAAAAAAAAAAAACTCAAAAAAAAAAAAATGGTTTTAGGATAAAATCGTTATCAAACGCGATTCTCTTCCCAAAACAAAAAAACAAAAAAAATTATAGTTACCAAACGCGATTCTACTCCCAAGAAGGAAACAAAATTCTCATCCTATTCCCATCCCACTGCGGGAATTGAAACAAAAACGGTTACCAAACACCACCTAAATAAATTAGCTTATACATAAATTAACTTAAAAATTTTAAACTATGGCATGCATGTTCTGCCGTTGAAATTTGTCACTCCACTAACAATCATCTTACAGTAAAAAAGCAATAGCAAGATCATTCAATGCAATCATTTAATCATAGATTGTTCGGAACAATCACCAAAACATTAATCATCCAAACATCCATCCACAACCAATTACATGATAGTCCCTGGAATTACTTGCTATATACTTCTAGGATTTCGAGTTATATTTCTCATATGCCAAAACAATTGTACGAATAAGTGTTGGGATGCATGTTTGTGTTCGACACGTTTCAGGGCCCTCGGGCCATCTCGAGGGGATGTCATTGTTGAATACCTAACGTACACAAACATGCATTACTCAGACAAGTATCGGTGCTTTAGAGCCCAGAAGGTTAGACAAAACTACAGATAAAACATTAATTTCCAGGAGCCACAATTTAGCCTTTTCTTTTCCTTGAGCTTTGTTAATAGGAATGAAAAATCCCAAAAGTATAATCAGTTGAATGAGCCATGGGTCCATGACCACAACTACACCCCATATTCCAGCAAGTCAGTTATTACGAGGAATAAACCCAAAACCATATGACAAAAGGTAGAGTAGCCCCTTATATTTATATGCCAATTTGTGAAGTCTCATTGTAAAAATTGGGATTCAATACCAAGTCCCATGTGCAATCCCAACTTTTAGATTGACAGAGATCAAGAAATTGATTATGATAGTTGGAACAAAGTGCATAGATGTTCACGTGACCTAGGAGACAAAAGAGAGGGGCTTAACTCTGGTATCATTCTGAGAAGTTCTGAGTCAAAACCATGTGACAATATGGGAGTTGCTTTCAACTAATATGTTGGTTTTGGAAGCCTCATTAAAACAATGTGGAATTCAACATCTATAAACTTCCAAATGCGTTGACTCCTAAAATTCAACATACAAGAATTACCCAACAGCTAATAAAAAATTTAACCTAACATGGCCATCCAAAATCAAGCATGCTCCACATGGAATCCATTAGCCTATTCAACTTCGAGCTTCAATTTATGTCCAAGCGGGATAAAGATGCTAAAACAACATCAGCACAAAGAACAAGAAATGCAAATCCAATAATGATTTAATCTACGGTTTAAATAATAATTGTTTTAGACCTATGTACCAAAATCTTCTCATGATTCTGTCCATCTTCGACCTCAATGTCGACTTGCCCAATAGCATTTCTAAAAGTGTATTTTCTTTCCTATATGGGAAGAATCAATCGTTATAAATGTGATATGATCATGTGATAGTTTCCTTTCATAAAATTCTCTATAATTTTCATCTGGCCAACTCATTAGTTTTCATAACCAAGTAGTAGCAGAGCATCTTTTTTATTTAAATGAGATTGTTTGTAGAATTTTGGTAATTGCCTGTCAAACTCGATTTGAGAAATTCCACTAAATTACCCAGCTCCATCATAATGCGGGGGAAAAAGTTATCAGTCGATGAATGAAAGTAATATACAAATTGTGAAATTTAACTAAATATTGATTTTTTTTCCCTATTATTTGTAGGAGGAATGTTTGTTTACTAAATATGTTGGAAGTCTACTAGGGGAATTCCACTAGAGCGACATATAATGCACATATACAAAATTAATGAAACTTCACAAGAACACCCAAACTGCATTAAAACCTGCAGAATCAGGTGTCTAATGAAAGCTAATTCTGGTAATCATGACTATTTTTTGAAAAATTGGATAAAAAACTATCTTTTGAGTTGGAATAAATGATTGTGGATGTTAATAATGGTTCCTTAAAATCTGTGCATGACTATAGAATGTTATTGAAATCAATAATTTTGAAGTGCATTTTACTTGATTGAGGCATAATTTTTAAATAGATAGGACTAAAATAAAAACATAAAAGAAAAATTGATGCAATAATTAGAGACCAACTACAGTATCTAACTCTCTCAATGTGGTTCTGCGGACTGTCATGTGCACAGTTAAAGCCTATAGTTGAGAATGCAACCAACTGACTTAACAACTGGGAATTGTCATATTATGTCACTGTTTGGCAGCACAAGCTGATGGGTTTATCAGCCCAAAAAACACACAAAGTACGGTGGGTCCTTTCAAAGACTTTTCCAATGCCACATCACAAAAAAAAAAAACTCATTTAGAGAAAGCTGCTTGATGTGGTCTCATAAAACATGCTTTTTCCCACAAGATAGCACCCATTAGATAGTAATTATATGATTTCCAAGTTTACTTATCGGGAAAAAAAAAAGGTTTTGACCTGCTAAATCCCAGCCCTTAAGTATTGTAGATTCTTGAGATTGCTAAATGCCTGAAACATAATTACCCTCTTGAGTTTATTCATATAAACATCATTCAAGCCTTCAGAATCTTTCACCGCTCGCTCGTGAAAAATCTTTTAATTTAGATTTTCACCATCAGTTCTATTATGAATCCAAATATAGGTGGATCTTAAAGAAGTCCATTCTCTTGACTTGCAACCGAAAGAAATTAGACTAGACTCCAGAGAGATCCTATACTAATTGCAGGGCTTACATTATCCAACCAAAGAAGAAGAATAGTTCCAAATGCTCAAAAAACATGTCTTGTATGGCACGCGTGATGCATAATAAAGTCACAAATGGACAATTGGACACTATGGAGAAAGTGAAAGTAATATGGAGAAAGTGATAGTAATAAATTCATGTATACACCAGTGCTAATATTATGCACATAAGGGAGGAACCACATGTACATTTCTGAAATGGAGATTCGTTGAATGAAATGGCGACTGACACTGATGTCAGCTCATACCGAGGAATTATGTGAATCTCATTATTAAAATCTTCTAAAAACTTCACCATCAAGCCATCCAATTAATTACCCCCCTTCCTCCCCCACCCCCCCCAACAAAAAAAAATCCCATTCAAAATGACATCACACATTTTGAACCACATCCTTAAGAAGGATATGCAATTACCATTGATTCCATCCATGGCACCACTGACGACATGTTGAGCAGCAACATCATAAACATGGAGAGTAGTTGTTGCAGGACCAAACACTCTATCTGCAGCAAAAGAAATATGACATTGTTCATGGTAAACCAAGGAAAAGTCAAAAGAGCAAAGTAAGAGAAGTATCAACCAATGCAAACCATGTAATCCCAAAAATTGAAAAACCGTATTGTATTCCCAAAATGTAAGTGTACCCCTATATAGAAGTCGATTATAGATACCGAGGGTATGCTGGGTTTTCAACTGTAAAACTGTTCTGATTTTCACAGACTACAAATTGTTTTAAGTGCGTGTCTAAAAATATTCCATCTCACAGATGCCCTCTAACGGAAAATGACATCCATAAATTCTGTTGTTTTAAAAAATTGCTTTGAAATTGACAAAATACATTTATTGCAAATCAAGCCTAAATATTTATAAGATAAAGTATTTAAATTATATAAGCAAGTACTTAGTGTAAGTTCAATAGGAAACTAATTCAAGTTAAATTTGTGAGTTAAGAAGACAGTAAAGCAATTAAAGAGCAAGATCTAAGAATCTGCATGATTATCTTTATTACAAGTTCACCACAAGGAATTGTAATAATGACAAGAACACATAGAATAAGCAAACAAATATACTTGAAACAAGTGATTTGGAACTAAGAAGGATCATGTGCTACAGGACCTGAACCAGAGAACTTCAAATGATTATCCAATTATGTGACATGAATGATGCCAGAAATAGTTCCCCACTTTACTTAATTTTCCTCTGCGGGTGAATATTCAGCTGCTGCCAACTCTGACCAAATTTTTCATATCTACAAGTTAAGAAAAGACTCGATAGAGTCTTCTCTAATCCAGCCTCGAGAACTTTATTTCAAGATGCTGCAGTTGAAACTCTTCTTAGTGTCTTTGATGGATACGGAAGGCTTTATTTGTCACATTAATATTAATAAACCCTTCCTTATAGAAGCCATATGGTATACTCATGAGTCTTAGAAAAATTGTTGAAAAACTACATGGCAAAATCTTTATGGAGATCTCATGGATAAAACCACAATGTTCGCTGATGAAGTTAAGGACTAGAATAATAATGTTTTTGGAAATATATTTAAGAACAAAAGGCAAATTCAGGCTCGTTTAGCTGGAAATCAAAAGCTCTTGATTTTAAAAGTAGCCAATTTCTTGAAAACTTGGAGAGAAACCTCAAAAAAAGAGTACAAAGACATTCTTAATTGTGAGATATTTTCTGGGCCCGGAGGTCTAAAGTTCAATGGCTTAAGCTAGGAGATACAAATACTCCTTGTTTTCATGTGTTTACTTTAAATAGACGGAGGAAGAATAGAAGGAATCAACTGAAAAATCATAAGGGTGAGTGGATTGATGATCCTGATATAATTGAGAATACAGTGTTGGAGTATTTTAAGAATCTCTTTACTAGTCATGTTGAGGATACTAATTTTATGACAATTTTGATCTGTATCCTACTCGTACCCATCTGCCTGAGTGGGCCATCGAAAACCTTGAAGGGAATATTAGTATTGAGGAGGTTAAGAAAACTGCTTTTAAAATGAGGTCTTAAGGCGCCTGGTCATGGTGGCCTCAAACCTATTTTCTACAAAATGTTTTGGGACACTGCAGGTGCTGATCTTTATAATTTTGGGTTAGATTGCTTCAATGAGGAGGCTGTACCTGGTATTGCTAAGGACAGGTTGGTGACCCTCATTCCTAAAGTTGATATGCCACAATTAATCTCTCATTTTAGGCCTATTAGTTTCTACTATGTCAATTATAAAGCGGTCCTTAAGACCTTGGCTTAAGGAGATCGTGGGCCCTTCCAAAGTAGTTTCATTCCAGGAAAAATGACTATTGATAATGTTCTTATAACCCAGGAAATCATACACGCCATCTCTAAAAATATGGGTAAAGGGGGAGGCTTGGTATGCAAAATAGATCAGTTGGCCTTTTTTCCAGGCTACACAATTTAAATTTCCTAGAAGCTGGATGAATCTTATAATGAGTTGTGTTCCTAGCCCCGATATGTGTGTGTTGTGGAATGAGGGGAAGACTCCTAGCTTTAACAGCAATAGAAGTCGACGACAAGGGGACCCGTAATCCCCTTACCTTTTCGTCTTACACATGGAAAGACTGTCCCATCTGATTATGAATTGGAATAACACTTGGAGAGGCCTTAGAGCACCCAGAGGTGGCCATATTATTACACCCGTTCTTCACCAATCATCTCATGCTCTTTGCTAAGGCGGAGAACAAGATTAACATTTTAAATGAGTTCTGTAGCATCTCTTTAAATGAGTTCTGTAGCATCTCTGGATTTAATTGTCTTAAATCTAAATTTTGTGTTGGAGAATGTTCCTACATGGAAAGCCAAGGAGATTAGTAGGATGTCTAATATTCCTCTCACTAAGGATTTGGGAACCTACCAAGGAATAAATTTGATTCATGTCAGAAAGAAACCAACCACTGTAATGATATTATAGAGAAAGTTTAACGTAAATTAACAGGTAGGAAAGTTAAAACTCTATCCACGGCCAGGAGAGTTACCATGATTAAATCTGTTAACCTCATCATCCCGAGTTATTCCATACAAATGACACCTATCCCCATGTTTGTGTTGGCGAAACTTAATAAATTGAATAGGGACTTTCTTTGGGTATAGGGTGTGTGCCCCCAAAGAGGAAGGGGGATTGAGTCTTTGGAAATCTAGTGATAATAATATGGCTATTCATGCTAAATTAGGTTGATAAATTATGACCCAATCTGATTCCTTGCGGGTTAGAGTACTTCAAAACAAATATGAAGGAGGGTTGTAATGCAAGTTCATGGAATAGAAAACCGGCTCTCATGTTTGGAGGGGAATTTTTGGAACGTCAACCTTCCCAAGAAAGGAACTAGGTGGAATATGCAAGATGGGAAAACAACCGACCTTCTTAAGGATTGGTGGCGTGGCTCAACTCCCCTAAATGAGATCCCTCCTCATGGGCAACAAGAGATCAAAGTGCCGGACATTTTGAATTTGGATAGATCTTGGAAGGAGGATGCCATTATGAGATGGATCCCTAGGGAAAAACAACAAGAGGAACTAAATTTAAATCTGAACTCGATGGGAGCTCTAAGGATATACCATGTTGGGGTTTTGAACCTTCCGGGATTTTCACAATAAAATCAGCACATAATGTCCTAAATGACTAGAAGGAGGACTCTACAGATAAGGACTAGGTGTGGATATGGATATATACAATTCTTCAAAAACTGAAACCCTTTATTTGGCTAGTTGTTCAGCAAAGATTGCTAACCAATGGAGTTCTGCCCTTATAGAGTGGCAACAGTTCCACAATATTCCAGATGGAAACCACAAAGTATGTGCTCTAAGGGATTGTCCCGGGGCAGAAGCTATTTAGAAAAATTTCCGAAGTGAATCGCAAGCTAATAATAATCTATATAAACAAACAAATGATATTGACATATGCAAAAACTCCTTTCTCGGTCATATGCATACATTTTATAATTTCATATATCGGTTATCATTGCCATACCGGAGGGCCCATGGTCGTCGGATCGCAAGTCTGGCCTAGATCCATTCTATTTTTAGGAACCACGGTTTTTATCCACCACAATACTCGTATCAATATTTCGACAAGTGTAGGTTGATCCCTTAGTCTCAAAGTACAAGACTATATGTGCATGACCCCATTTCTTATTAATATACCAATAGTGGGTTGTGGGTTTTTTACTTAGTTCAAGAAATCAAAAAGAGGACATCCATTGTTATTTTTCAGAAATGGTATCAAATCCAATTGGGACGACAACCATGAGGAATCAAATAGTTCTTTAAGTGCATGGTATTACCAACTGGAATTAAATATTGGTGTGATGTGGATCATTAGATTTACAGATTTGCCTAGGAAGGGTGGCAGGGATGAAAAACGCATCAGCCATCTATTATGCTCCTAGATTTTTTTTTAACAAATCTCTAGAATGAGAAATAGAAATAAAAGTAAAACCAGATAGCCTAGGGAATAATAAAACAATCAGATTTTTTTCTCTTGTTTTTTAAAAACAAGAACAAAAAAAATGTAAACAAAAACACTAACCAAATGAAAACTACTAAGTGACTTCATGTGTCTCTCGTGGTAACTCCCTTTGAAATGGAGGTGCAAGGCTGTTACAATTTGTGTAAGGCAATACCTGAGCATCCGCAATTGATTGGCAAAAGCTGAAAAAGAAAGTGTTGCTCTTAGTACTAGTTGGAAGGTGTTAGTGATAAATGTGATTGCCTAATCCTAGGAATCGACTTAGGATCATTCATTCCAATTTTTATTTTGTTATTCATTTGTATATAATCTGTAAATGAGTAGAATAAAAGTATTCAGTTTTTGCCAAACTTTGACATGGCATCTACCACTCTCTTTTGTGACAATAAGAGTGTGTAATTCACATCCCAAATAATGATTTTTTTTCACAAACAAACTGATTTTTAATGAGAAAATGAACACATTGAACTTGACTGTCAGCATCATTATAAGAATGGTATTATCACCCTTCCCCACATCTCTACTGAGTTTCAAACTACTGATCTCCTAAACAAATCTGTACCTGTAGCTCTATTTACCTTGCTCTCTTCCAAACTTCACCTGTCACCATTACCGGCGCCTCAAGTTTGAGAAGGTGTGTTAATGATAAATGTGATTGCCTAATAATAAGAATTGATTTAAGATCTGATTACTGATATAAGATCTGATTTGTATGTTCTCTTTTTATTTGGCTATTCACTTGTATAAAGTTGTGCAATTGAGTACAATAAAATTATTTTTTGCCACACAAAGACGGAAGGGATTCTAAGATTATTGAACAATAAGATAATGATGACTTTTGGCAAAATGTCAACACCCAAAGTTGTATTACCTATCTTCTTTGGATGATAATCTTTCAAATTTTGGTTTTCAAACTCCAAGAAATTTAAGAATAAGATGAAGAAGCATAAAAAGAAAAAGGGAAGAGGGTTTGGGACAAACGAGCCAATGTTGAGCAATGCAAATATGAAAACTTGTTTGTTTCGTAATTGACTAGCCGTAGATTAAGTTAATTATTTGTTAGTTACAGGTTAGGCTCAATCCCCTTGGTAATTAATTTGCTATGCTTCAATAACACTTTCATCCTTCCATCCCTTCATTTAAAAACAAAGAAAAAGGTAAAATAAACTAAAGAAAGAAAGAGAGCAATAAAAGGAAATTAACTATGCAGCAAAGATAAATATTAGTAGTCTGGTGCCTATGGGAGGTACAGAAATGGTGATCAACTCAGGTGGAACTATTTAGAAATTTGCTTACACATATCAACAAGACAAGTGTCATATACCAACACAGGGCCGGGCCGGGCACCAAGGTAGTGCAAAGCCCCCAAATTTTGGGAGGCCTTCAAATTGACCCTTATATTTTCCTTTCATTTTATTTTTATTAATATATTAAAAAAAATAAAAACTCTACTTCAATCACTATTTTAACTTTTTTTCCAAATAATATTTTGATTTTATGAAAAACATTATGAGTATACAAAAAAAATATCAAAGGAGGCCCAAATTTCAAAATTTGCCTAGGCCAACGTCTTCTCGGGGCCGGCCCTCGACCAACAGAGCTGTTCGGGTTTACCAGCTTCCACGCCAGCTTCCACGACCAAGAAACGTATAGGTGTATCACAAGACAGAAGACAGTTGTTTCACAAGAAATAGTACAAAGGATTAAAAGTTGAAACTAACCAAACCCGTAACCGATGGAAGGATTGTACTCGTTGCGAACCGTATAGTCTCCATCGGCATACCAAGCTATCTCGTCCCCTTTGCGAAGCTCCCTTGCACTGCAAACATACCCTCACCCAGTGTCAGCAACTAAATGGTAGACCAATCACTCAAAAATACCAATTGTGGCAGAACCATTGCTAAACAAGAAAATGAAAATGTCGAAGAAAGAAACAGCTGAGACAGTACCTGAGAGGACGAAACCTGACGGTAACTGTCACGTTCTCTTTCGTATTGCTCAAATCCGGCCGGTCACAGCTCGTGGTTGGCGGACTCGCAGAAGTGACCGAAGAAATCGGTGGTCTGAAGGTGGGCTTAGAGGAGGTTGCGGAGGGAGTCGTCGGGCGCTTCAAATTCGACAGAGGTAGCGGTGCCGGGGAACACTTCCGGGACCGGAACGGCGAGATTGACGATCGGAGAGACCTCGAAGTCGAAGACATTGAATAGTCAGCACTCAGGAGAGACGCTTTGCCGCCTTTGGTCCCTCCCTCCAAAGACCAGCTTCGTCTTCTATTGGTTATTTGAACTTGTCACGAATCTTTCGGGTCGCACTATTTCGTGTTTTCACTCTAAAATTGTCTTTATGCTGATTCAAATGCGACACGTGAATACGAGGGATTTTTATTCATTGCGCTTGGCGGTATTTATGGTGGTTATGGACCCGGTGATCCACTCAACCCGGCCCTATTTTTTTAGAATTTAGACTTGAGTGTTAAGCTCATGAGAAAGGGCTTGGACTTTAATTTTCAGATCCAATCTAATTTAGGACTGGACAAGGGCCTAGCCAAAATTTATTAGGGCCAGCCCGAGTATTAATTAAAAAATATATATATAAATTATAGGGGCGCATACCAAATGATCCTGAAAGGAGGAGAAAACTACAGTATAGACATTTTTCAAAAACATGTTACCAAATAGTCTTTTTTATTTTTTGGATAATTTTACCCCTGTGTTACTGTTCATCCGAGATCTATTACCTTTGCGAAAAAATTCCTCGTCACAACTACAAATCCATCGTTTAATCAACAAAAATAAAGACATTCATTGCATAATTTGTGCAGAAACTTCATCAAACACATCGATTTGAAAAAATCCGAACAGACGATGAAAGACGAACATATATGCACGACGAATGACGTTTTTGGAAATCTCAAAATTAGTTATATGCACGACGAACGACGAACACATATTCGAAATCGACAATAACTATGGACATATCGATTCTAAACCAACGAACAGATATGAAAGACGAAATCTCAAAATTTGACGGATTACAAATTCAAAATCTGTAATATTTGAACAGTGATAAAAGACATGTTGTATTCAGCATGGTTGGACGAGATTTGTCAACGCTCTTGAGAATGCACGAACAGTGTTTAACGAAATGCCTCTGCCAGTTCTTTGGTTTTAAGGCTGTTTTTCTATAATTAAAATTGATACCATGTTGAATATAACACGAGACCGTGTTATATTCAACACGGTATAATCTTGGCTTACCCAGACAAAAATTGAATTTAAAAAAAAATGATATCATATTGGATATAACACGAGACCATGTTATATTCAACACGGTATAATCTTGGCTTAACCAATGGTAATTCCTTGTATAAACAGAAATTGAATTTAAAAAAATTTAAAAATGATACCATGATGAATATAACACGAGACCGTGTTATATTCAACACGGTATAATCTACAAAAATTGAATTTAAAAAAAAAATAAAAAATTGATACCATGTTGAATATAACACGAGACCGCATTATATTCAACACGGTATAATCTTGATTTACCCCTGGTAATTCCTTGTATAAACAAAAATTGAATTTAAAAAAAATTAAAATTGATATCATGCTAAATATAATACGAGACCGTGTTATATTCAAAACGGTATAATCTTGGTTTAACAAATGGTTATTCCTTGTATAAATAGAAATTGAATTTAAAAAAAAAAAATTAAAAATGATACCCTGTTGAATATAACACGAGACCGTGTTATATTCAACACGGTATAATCTTGTCTTAACAAATGTTAATTCCCTGTATATTAACAAAAAAAAAAATTAAAAATAATATTGTGTTGAATATAACACGTGACCGTGTTATATTCAAGGCGGTATAATCTTGTCTTAACCATGGTAATTCACTGTATATTAACAAAAATTGTATTTTAAAAAGAAAATGATACTATGTTGAATATACACGAGACCGTGTTATATTCAAGACGGTATAATCTTGGCTTAACCATGGTAATTCGCGCTATATTAACAAAAATTGTATTTAAAAAAAAATGATATTGTGTTGATAATAACACATGACTTCCTTGTATATCAACACTCTCATTGTATGATCAAATGATCATTGCGTCGCATACGATTACAATCTCTTAACTGCCACTTTTCGAAGTGTCAAACCTGCAGGACGTGAATTGAAATAGCGTTTATCCATTTTCTCCATTTCCACAGTACTATCTTCTTTCTCTACTCCGCTAAACATTTCCACTACTCCATTTCACAGTACGAACTAAACCCTAAATCTCTCTCTTCTTACTCTACAAAAGGCAGAAATATTGTTAACACAAGAAGGAATTTCAAAACCAAGAACCTAACACGGCAGCTGATCCCATACACATCGCCGACTCAGGTTTGTTTTCCGTCCAAAAAATGGTAGACATTTATGTTTTCCATTGCCATTTTTGCTGAAAATTATAATTAAACTCCATGAGTTGTGTTTGTAACTCTTCATTTTCTGAAAATGACTTTATCGAAAATGTTGTTTTCCAAAAATGCTTTGAATCGTTTCAACCATCTCGATTTTATATCCTCATTTTATTTTGTAATTTCGTTGATGCATGTTGATCATAATGCATCTTTTGTTTTGTTTGCCATAAAGAACGAAAAACAACTTGAACGACAAATGTCAAACTCTTCCAATACATCAAACGAATGTGCTTTTCTCGTTTCATTTCTCACAAAATGGCAAAAAAAAAAAACAGGTTATGTCGAATGTAACACAACACCAGTTTTCTATAAACAGTAATCTGTGTTGTGGATTTGTGTGTGTTGAATATAACACGGACTTGTGTTATATTCAACATACATCCCAACACCCTCCCAAAAAATTGGGTTTCATCTGTGTTAAATTCAAAAATTGTCAGGTCAGACATATCAAATTGTTTGCAGACTACATTTCTTGCAACCTAAAGGTAAACAAAAAGAAATTGTCCCAAACACTCCATAAAAATTTAAAAATAAATAACATCATATGTTATGATTTCTTTGTTTGTGCACTCGCAGGCGTAGAGTCAGAACACCATGTTGTTGCTTCCCCATCAAAACCTTAAAAACGTTCAGAAACAATGGGTAAACTTGTGTTGCGGCCAACTCCAATATCTTCACTTGGTATTGCACTTTCAAAAAACCCCTCCTACCATCCAACTTTTGGAATTTACACTATCAATATTTGTTATTAAGTTGTTTTTTTCCACAATCTATTTCAGTGCACCGTGGCGTTAAAGGTCAAGAAGCGGTTCGATACAGATCAAACCTTTCCTAAACATATTGGTTCCTTGCAACCATTGATTTGAACGACAACCACAAAAACCTTTTGAGAAAAACTCCATTTTGGCCAACCATAAATGCACTGATCAGTCCATTTATGAGTCCTGATAACTTTTATAAGTTAGACCACATCATCATATCTATCATCCAATCCTACAATCCTGCAAAAAAAGCCTTCGAACTTGGCATTTCATTTGTCCAATTTCGAGTTAGCGAGGTCCAACAGTTATTTGGGTTGACATCGGGTACTATACAAATTGCTTCTCGGTATGCAACACAAGATAAAAGTTCTTTTCTAACCCGTCAAGGAATCAAAGACAACAAATTGAGTGTTGTGGAGATTAAAACAAAGATTAAAGAAGCTATTCTAGGAAAGACGAAAGATGACTATGAAGACGTAGTGCGTCTTATATGTATTCACCTTTTAACAACATGTTTCCTAGCAAACAAAGGGCAAGCATGTCGTGGCTCTAATCTAATATTGGTAGACGACATTCATTCGATGTCTAATTTTGCTTAGGTTGAGAAAATACACAGCATGCTGATGTCATCAATTGAAAATGGTTACCAAAATCCATCATCAATCACAGGGTGTGCTATTGCATTACAAGTTGGTTTGTTTCCTATTTATTAATGTCATATTCGCTCTGGACATAATTTGTCTTCCCTACTAATTTTATTTCAAATCAGTTTTGGTTTTGTGAGCACACAACTTTGATTGACAGTTCAATCACATATCGTAGCCACCTGCATCCAAGTTGGGCAACATGAGATATGATATAGCTTGTTGATGTAATGAGCAAATGAAAGTTGTCTGACCTTAAATGTGAAGAGGTATGCAAAACTTGCTTTTATTAGTGCTATATAAGACATGTCAATATGTGTTGTGTTATATTCGATATCCAATTGCGTTATATTCAATATCAAATTGTTGTGTTACATTCAACATCAACTAGCCAAAATTTGTTATACCAGGGTTATTTAAAACATGTTAGTATGTTGTGTTATATTCAACATCAAATTGTGTTATGTTCAACATCAAATTGTGTTATGTAAAAACTCATTATCTCTTGTTTTCTAGATTTTTGTTGGCGAATGGGAAGAAGAAATTAGACAAATGAAGAAAAGTATTATTATAGAGGAAGTTGGTGATAATGAAAAGCTTGTCGATAAAGGCAAAAGGAAAATGGATGTTGAGCCTGTTGGTAAGAGCAAAGGGAAAATAGATGACTTCCCATCTTTTGACCTACGGATCAATGAAGATTTTGAGGATGATGTTCATCCACAAACAACAAATGTCGAGGTGTTGATTGCAAAAAACAAAAGGCTAAATTGGAAATTAACATGTGCGAAAGAGAAAAAAGCGGAGCTACGAGAGAAGATGAAGAAAAAAATTAAAAGATTACAATAAGTCATTCGTGAATTGAATGCTGAAAGACGGCATCTAAATAACATTCTGTTGGAGATTGGAGTCCACGTTGTGACCTAAGAACAAAGACTTGTTCGAGAGAAAAAGAAGCTCGAAGAGCACTTGATAGAAACTGTTTTGCATCCAGTTACTCAAACTGAAGAACACAAATTAAAACATAACGAAACAGTTGAACACATAAGTGCATTTTATCAGATGGAGATGCTTGACAAAGATAATGTTATTGAGCAGCAGCGAGAAAAGATAACACGGCTTTCGGAAGATGCAACTTCACCGCAGCCATTTGTGCCCCCCCCTAAAAAGGTTACACGCTCTATGCGTAACTCGGTAACACCTAGTTCAATTGCTAGGTGAAAGCCAAACAAAGACTGGTGAAAGGTAAGGGTGACTCGATACATGAATACGAGCGTCCAATTAAGCGAATGCGCTCCCATGCTGTACGTCGTGTCACGACCCATCCCGGAAACCTAACATCTCAGGGCTGGCGTGACGACATCACGACATCACCTAAACAACCAACCATCTATTAAACGACAATATGTATACATCAATAAACCATTATCTATATAAGTTATACATATTCTCTGTTATGGGGACACACCTGTTTCCCAAATATAATAACAACAAAATATAATACCATGAATCTCTCACAGGTTCACCCCAGACGAGCTCATCTCAACCCTCCACACAACTCCATCGTAGGATTCTACCTAACGCCAATAGGGGACCGACTCTTAACTGCTTCACTTGCGAGTGTACTGTCTTCTTAATAAAAAACATTTTAAATGGATCAAACATATAACATATAAACATCACATTTCAAATAAAAATCTCATAATATATATAAATGTATCATACCACAAGGAAAACATCATTTCTCCTGTCACCACAGAATCAAAGTCTATATGTTTATAACATTTCAATTAAGCAGTAAAAATCAACCAGAACGTTACAGCAACCATATAGTATAACACAACTGAAATAATAGATATATCATCGTAAATAGATACACCAAGCCAGTATAAAATAAAACATATATAAATGTCATTACGACAAAACACCACATATGACACCACATCTCACCACACCACACCACATCACATCACACCACACCACATCACACCACCCCCACACCTCGGCTAACCATATGATCGTTTTAACCTTACGATCGGGAGTTGTAACGGTACCGTACCCCGTAGGATATGCCTTCCTAGCGGGATATAACAACGCTCCGCTAGACTATGTCAGACGGGTGAAACAACGCTCAGCTGGACTACGCCAAACGGGTGAAACAACACTCCGCTGGACTATGTCAAATGAGTGAAACACCGCTCCGCTGGACTATGCCAAGCGAGTGAATATCTACCACCAATCTCCACCTCACCTCAATAACAACAACTCATCTCCACCTCAACAATAACTCCGCCCACCATCAACTGTCACCTCAACAACAAACAATGAAATCCACAATATCATAAATATCCAAAATAACGTTTGATCCATGTAAGTTAGAAAATTCATTCAATTTTCAAGTAAACATGTTTTCCCATCATATATATATATGAAAATAGGTTTACAAGAAGAAAGTACACTCACCTGATTATCTGCTCTGAAGACTTTTACCCACTATCATCTCCCGGTACTTCGGTGTCTGCGAACCTAATTGTGACAGGGCCTAAATTAATATTTTATGTAAAAATAACCTAATCATGACATGAAACCCTAAATCCTATAATTTCCTATTCCCCATATTTTATTTATGAATATTACTATTCCGCTAATATTGCTCCGTTTAAAGTTTATTCTATCGAATTTATTCATATGAACGGTCTCAATATTTATTATTGTCATTTCGACATTTTCGATGCTAGTAATTAGTTTCATAATCACCCACGAGACAATTAAATATCATCAAATACATATATTAGAAGTCACAAGAATTCTACCTTTTCCGAATTTTCCGATGGCCACGAGATTGGATTTTATATTTTCGGTGGGGGTGGTTTGTGTCATTTTTCTTCCTTTTTCCCTTATTCTTTGTCTGTTTTCTTTCTTTCTTCTTTTTTTTTTCCTTTTTCTATTAGCTGTTCTGTTTTGCTCCATCAATTCCAACGCCGACGACACCCTCTTACAGCTTACCGTCGGCGATCACATTGATCGCAACCCAAACGCAACCTTCTGACCACCCTACACACTATCGGTGGAACAACCGCCGAATGGATCGCAACACACGAAACACACACTCACGATCACAGTCAGACCAAACTCACACCGTTGCCACCGTCGATTGGAAGAACCGAACTCACGCCATCTTACGACGAAACACATGCACGACGAACACGACACCACCGCCACCGATGACAGAGCAGCGATGGTTGCCGTCGACAAGCTCTCTCTCTAACTCTCATTCACCGTCGGCCAAACTAACCGACGACCACACACCCACAACCGAAACACACACACACACACACAATCGAAACACACCCACAAGCACTGCCTTCTCTCTCTAACTTATCGTCGGCGAACTCCAGCGACACCCACACAACCAAACCGAGAAATACACCTACACACACTTATCGGCGACCACCGAATGATGACACACACACAACATACACCCACCGGACGGCACCTACCGCCAACAAACCTTTCTCTCTCTTTTCGGCTCTCCTCTCTCTTTCCCGTTTCTCTTTCTCTCTCTCGCTTCCGGATTCTTCTTTATTCTTCTCGCTTGCGTGTGTACGAATCTATATATATATATGAATGTGAAAAGAGGCCAAGCCTATATCGCCCTTACATCTCTCTCCTGCGTTTTCTCTTTCATCTTTAACTATTATATATATATATATATATATATATATATATATATATACACATACATACATATTAATTTAGTTATAATTACATAAATCTCCCTCTAATTAAGAATTTAAAATCATTTAAGTCCAATTCAAGATTTTAATATACTTAAAATTACTAATTGACCCCCAAGATATTTAAATTAAATGATAAATAACACCATCTACTCCGTTATTTTTAAGTGTCCTCAAATGCGAATCCAATTATCCGTATATAAAAAAAATCAGGGTCTTACACGCCAACCTTTGCTAATTCAATTACCTTGTCCTGCTGATGTTACATCAACTCACGCCGCTGAAACTATGCCACCCCCTGTCCCTATGCCTGTTTTTGTTGCTAAGAAAGGTAATAATGAAATATTGCCCCCAAGAGACTGTCCCATTGGAATCTACATTGGCGAAGATGATTGGAATAAAATTCTTTTCATATTGGAAACAGAAGGTTCAAGGTACATGACATATTTATCGCATAGAAAAATATGTTACTTGTTGCACACCAAATTTTTTTATTCTTGCACTTTCTTGAAAAAATAACAGCGCATATGTTTTGGGTGGAGAGTGGTTAATGACACAAGTTTCAATGCTTGATTTCATTGAAGCCCTTGCCGAAAGACAAATAACAAATTTTATAAGCATTTTACCAATTTTTTTTCATAAAAAAAAATTGTTATATTCATTTGATCATAAATATGTCATGTGTTATATTCAACACATATATATAAGCCCTCCAAAATATGATTTTTTTCACAGGTTATAAACATCTATGCTGAAATGTTGTGGAATGATCAACAAACCCTAACTCAGCATATGAAATCATTGGGCACTGATCATCAAGCACGGTCTGCGTTTGTAAACAGTGCTTGTTGGGTAAGTCATAACTTGTAATTTTTCATTATTTTCTAATTTCTACTCATCAAACTTACACACTTTTAATCCCTTGTATATATTTGTTTTTTTTTTAAGACATGGGTGGCAACAAATGACACTGATTTCTTGAGACAAATACTTGAACCGAACATCATTTCAGCATTTTCTATTGGAGCAAGGTTTATCTACTTCCCCATAAACACACAAGGGTCAACTAGTTCTAATTGTCACTGGACATTGTTGGTCTATGATCGAGATGATAATATTTGGAAACATTACAACTCGATAAACTTGATGGGCCCTGGTATGGTGGATCGGTTCTATGAAAATGCAAAACTAATGGTAACCCCTACTCATAAAATTATTTGTTTTTTGATTTTCATTCATATTCTCTGTTCTTTTATAAGCAATCTGTACTTCAGTCATTAAGAAGCATATGATGTTGAATATAACACGGTATTGTCTTATATTCAACATGTTATCATATTTGTATTCACCATAATGATATTTTTATGTTTGTTATCATGTTTTATGAAAAAAAAAAACATATCATTCATATGTCATCCTGCACCCCCTAATTCATAAAAAAAATGTTGGCGAAATATGTTCATGTCTTCCTGAAAAAAAAAAAACTAAAAACAACTGCATCAACATCAAAACAGCTAAATGTCGTCAACATGAAAGATGTCCCAGATCAAGGAACGTCTGAGTAAGGAACATTGTCTTCATCCTATCAAGTTATAACTATTATATATACGATCCTAATGATCTACTAAAAAATATTGACATGGTGGATTGCGGAATAGCAGTGATCCATATCATGACACAAATATGCAATGGGTTACAAATCAATACAGACATGGGCATTTCAGATTTTAGATCCGAAAGAGCATGAATTGTTTGCAGTTGTTTGAATGATGGCGTCAGGACTTGGACCTATGACTCATATTTGGCACGTAATCAAAAACCCGAACAATGAAGACCAAAAATTCTTTCAATGTTTGGTTGATTTTTTTTTTGGGCCTACAAGACAAGTACTGTATGTTTTTTGTTTTTTGAGTATATTATGATCTCTTGAATGGTTCCTTATTTCAATTGATATATACAAAAAAAATAAAAAATGATGTTGAATATAACACCACCATATTTCAATTGATTAATGAATCTGTTACATATAGTGTTGAATATAACAAGACTGTGTTGAATGTAACATGGGTATGTAATCTTGGAAATCAAACAGAATTATCAATTTTAATGAATTAATGTCTTACTGTTACAAAAAATTAAACAAATGAAATCAGAAAAATGTAATCTAAAAAGTTGTAAAAACACAAAATTCCTCTAAAAAAACACAAATCTTTTAAGTCAGCAAAGCCTTGCAAGTTTTCCTATTGTGGCGTCCATATTTCTCACACCTCCCACATTTTCTTTCTTTTATTTCTTCTCTTGACGGAATTCTTACTTTCTAGATCGTCCAGGTTGTTTTTTTTTGTCATCGGAGGGATTATTACTGATTCATTATCAGAATATAACAGCCGTTCCATTGTTGGTACTGGATATATACATTTTGAATACGTCTCTCGATAGAATGATGTGTGGAAATAATCCTCAATGTATGAATATATAGGAAACCCACTTCGTTGCAATGAGGTGTTTGCATGCACACACGGAAATCCTTTTAACTCCCATTTGCGGCAAGAACATGTCCTATCTGTAGTGTTCACCAACACTGATGGAGATGAACTTACTTCAAATACACCGTTCCCTGAAAGGCTTACATTCCACTTCCTTCCCTCACTTATCATTTCATCCATTTTCTTTTTCCAATACGATGTTATCTCGCCTTTCATTTGTTCAGCAAAATATCTCCTCTCTGTCATCACTTCCATCCATCGAACTCTAATCTTATCAATCAATAAAATCGCAAGTAAATGCCGATAATCCGCTATCCAAGAATTAAAACATTCCACCAAATTTGACGACATCTCCCCATAATGCTTTCCCCTAAAAAATGCATTACTAAAATTCAAAGGAGATAACTCATTCATAAACCTCTGTACGTTTTCACCACTCTCTACCATTATTTGATCATGTAGCATCATGTACACTTCCAAGTTATGTATATATGCTATGCCATTTAGCTTGTAGATCATTGACTCCTTCCACCATGTATTCTTTCCGGACATTGCTACCCTTAAATTCATTTTCAAATGAACCAAGGAAAAACCATGGTGATAATCTGGAAACACCTTACGTGTACCTTCTATAATTCCATTATGGTGGTTCAATATAAAGGTAATTACCCGACTTGGATCTATAATTTTTTTCAACTCCAAAAGAAACTACTCCCCATTGTCTTCATTCTCCGCATCAACAATAGCAAACGTAATTGAGAACATTCTTGTCAAACAGAAAAATTATGTTGAATATACCATATTGTTATGTTGAATATAACATGAGTCTGTGTTGAATATAACATGATATAAAACAACTCATTATTTTACCTTGATTGTCATCCTTTGTGCATGCAGCTAATAAAGTTCCCTTATATCGCCCCGTTAGAAAAGTTTCATCTAAAAATATCCAAGGCCTACAGTAATTGGACCCAAATATGCATGCATAAAATGCCACAAAGATACGTTTGAAATGCCCAGTAGCTGTGTCATAATCCAATAAAAGATGACCGTCAGGATTTGTCATCATACATGTTGCAACATACCATCGCAATTGATCATACGCAGATGAATGGTCTCCAAATACACTATTTCTAGCCTTCTCCACAGCAAGCCACGCATAACGGTATGTTTTCTCGAGACCATATTGTTTTTTAAAACTTTGAACAACTTCAATAGGTCTCGTTTATGGATTTTCACAAATTTCATCAATTAAACAACTGGATATATCATCCAACTCATCTTTTTGTTCTTCAATGTCCGGAATGCAATGTCCTATGTATGATAATTTACCAAATCATATATGTAAAAGAATCCATTTTCAGTTTTCACCCTTCCATGGACAAACCACGAACAACCCTTTGACTCTCGTAACGAACAAACTACTATTATACGCGTCTTATCATTTTTCAAGAAATGAAAATTAAACCCAACCTCTATTGCATATTTTCTAAGGACCATCCTAAACTCATTTGTTCCACCTCTAAATTTCTGACCTTCCTCTTGTATCCCTTTTGCCCATTCAGCCGATAATACTAGTTTATCATAATTCTTTCCCAATTTATGTAATCCAATTTATCATTTGTATCTCCACTTGAAATAGTTCTAGAAGGTAAATTCACAGATGATGATGCATGGCTAGATCTCACATCATCACTGTCAGTCCTCACCACATTAATTTCCAAAAAACTAACATTCATATGGCCAACAAGAAAAAATATTTCTAGGTAATCATTCTGACCTGATAACATGCATTTTGGGTGCCCTAGGAGAGCATATGTCATGGAAAACTTGTTGTCAGACATTTGTGGCCATATTTCCACTATTCTTTCAACAACAGTTCCTATTGACCTTTTTTCTTCAAGATGTAGAACTGTTATAACACCATCATACTTACACATTGCAGTGACTGTTTCTGACATTCTCAATATCACTGTTGAAAATAACATGATGTTGTATTCAACATCACATATTATCATAAAACACAAAAACACAGCAACTACAAACTCTTTCCAAATTTAACGCATCACAATGAAAAAATAACATCACATTATATTCAACATCACATTATCGCAAAATCAAATTCAAAAAAATCTTGATCCACGCTATTAGAATCTTGAAAAATCCACAAGAATTCTAATAAAAATGTATATTGAAAATAACATGATGTTTATATTCAACATTACATATTATCATAAACACACACAAAAAAATAGCATCTACAAACTCTTCCAAAAATTAAAACATCACATTGAAAAAATAATATCATGTTATATTCAACATCACATTGTTTGCAAAATCGAAATTCAAAAAACTTGATCTACGCCATTAGAATCTTGAAAAATCCACAAGTATTCTACTAAAACGTACCTTGAAAATAACATGATGTCATATTCAAATAAAAAATTAGTAGAAAAACAAAAACAACATCTACAAATCTCTTTTCAAAAAATTAACACATCGCATTGAAAAAATAAGCATCATGTTATATTCAACATCACACTGTTCAAAATCAATTCAAAAATTCTTAATCCAAAGCCAATAGAATCTTGGAAAAATTCACAAGTATTATTCAAAAAATTTATCGTTACGCTACAACACAAAATGATCCAAAAAAAATGATTCAATCAAATAATCAAATAAGACCTACACTTATAATTAAGCTTTAATAAGTTATTCGTAAAAGCATATCAATCAGAGTTACTCAAAATTAAATCGATCTACTGCATTATCGAAACTCATACAAAAAAAATAAATCAAAACAACACATACTAAACAGATCGAATAACTTACATTCAATTGCTTCTCCTTCATTCTTGTCAAAACGAATATTCAAGATTCAATCCTTGTTCGTACTTAAAAAACTTGATCCAAATAAACTCGTCTATCAAAAATCTTGATGCGAAGAATAAAAAATATTCGTCGAAACAGAATATGCAAAATCTTCCATGAACTCAAAGGATATCTTATGGAAACTCTCAGTAGATTCCATAACTTGAAAATTGCCTTATATATACAGAAGGGCAAAATCGTCCAACAAGAAAGTCCAATTTAAAAAAATGACTGTTTGGTAACAAGTGCCGCATACTGTAGGACCATTCGGTGCGAAATAAAACTTGTGGGGCCATCATGTAATTTGGGCCTTTTAACTGGAGTATATGTTATTTTTCCCTAAATTATATATATAGAGAGAGATCAAATAAAACCAACTCTAGTTCATTTTATTTCATCTATCGCTTACCGCCTCATACCTACCTCTTCAATCTTCATTCCCGAAACCTCCCTCCCTCCCTACCTACTAGTATTTCCTCATTGCTGTCATCTATCATGTTCCTTCACCGATGATCGCTTCTATTCGCCGATTTCGTTCGTCGTCGATTGTTTTTCTTCACTGCGAGTCTCGCCTTATCGTTGATCACTTTTATATTTTAGTGTTTATGTTTATATATTAGTGTTTAAGCTTACAATTAAAAAAAAATAAAAATTATAGGGTCAGGCTTGGGCTTGATTTTTTTTGGTAGGACCGGGCTTGAGCATGAAAGTTGGGCCCCATCATAGGGTTGTGTCAGGCTAGGGCCTAATACTTTTTACGTGATACCCTAGCTCAAACCCGGCCCGAGCACGACCCATGACCACCCCTAGTGGTATTGGATCACCCGATATCTCTCACAAAATAAGGGGCCCACACATGTAGTAATGACAATTAAAATCGAACCAACGGATAACTGAATTTGCACCGAGCGGTCCAGTTTTGAATTTTGACTAAATAGTTTTTCTTAGTGTCCCAAAGTAGTTAACACGTCAAGCATGGTCCAGTCAAGTGACAGGTGTCCTTTTGCTGAGGTGAAGTTGGCAGTTGAAGATTCTTCACGCGAGCTGTACTGGGTCCTAGGAGGACTGACCTACTATATCCAGAGTCTTACTCCTTAGGGAGTGGTACCTGTAGAAGGTTCGGGTCAGGATTTGTCCCAGCGAAACCCTTCCACACATGAGAATAAGAGCTTAGAGAGAAGAGGTACAGAAATATATCAAGTAAACAAATGAACTTAAAGCATTCGCGTAATAAAGCGTACATCGGGTTTGCATAGCCCCCGGTATATATAGGTGCCAGAGATGATCAGTCGGGCCTAAACATGGTCAATTAGGTGAAACCATATGTTTAACTGACAATTCGAGGCGTTTAGTAGATAATCACTGGAGTTGGGCTTTTGGGCCCATTTAGCGAAGCTCGTGGACCTCTATCAGGCCTGTGGTGGTGAGTTGGTGAAGGAAAGTGGAGATCCATGGAGTCTTGGAGGCGAAACGAACTGAATGGGGAGCTGGTCAAGATAAATGACTAAGTCCCTGAAGTTGACCGTCCAGGGCATGGCGTAGAGCTCTGGGTAGCAACGTCTCTACGGGGCACTTTACTCCTTCATAGTGCAAAGAAGATTCCAGGGAAGAGTATTGGTTGGTGTATGTTCCAGTGCAGCACTATGACTTCAGGAATGTGTCCATGTCACAACAAGGGTAAACACATGGTCAGGTCCCAAGTACTAACTTAGTGGTGTCCGAAAATACCCTCATTAGAGTCCCCCCTAGACCTAAGCGGCGAGGGAAGCGAGACGATTAAGGATATCAACTTATAGCTGGAATGGGTGTTTTGGAGACTTTAAAGTACGAGAAACACCCCTAGTTAGCTCTCTGGAGTTTTCTGTCGACCAAAGGTCAGTCCTCCTAGCCAGCAGGCCTTGGATCCTATGGCATCGGCCTCCAGGTCATTGGAGCACCTGGGAGGCAGACACATCTTCTAGGCGACCCTATTGACGAGTAGAATTTTGAATAACACTTTTTGAACCGTTAACTTTTTATGGGAACAAATTTGGAATAGGCCCCCATACGGCAGGGTTCAGCGGTCAAATAGAATGATCGGGCGACCCCAAACTTTCTTCAGTTTTTTATAGCTTAGGTCGTCACATTTTATGGGTGGCTCTCTTGTTGGGCAGAATCCTAGGCGGCCGTCCCCTGAAGAGTAGATGCCTAGAGGTCAAGCTCTTAGAGGGCAAACCACTAGAGGTCAAGCTTCGGATGGCAGACTTCTGGAGGTCAAGCTGCTGGCTCTTGGGGGGCAAGCTACTAGCTCCTAGGAGGCAAACATTTGTGGTCAAGCTGTTGGCTTCTGGGAGGCAAGTTGCTGGCTCCTAGAGGTCAAGCTACTGGCTCTTAGGGGGTAAGTTGCTGGCTCACGGAGGTTAGATTCCTGGGCGAAAGATTTCTGAACTCTGCGGTTAAGCGTACTTGGGTGGCAACAATTACGGGATGGGTGAGTTCTGGCCGTTGTTCTTGGGTGAGCTTGGCTTCTACTCTGACAGTTCTTGCTTCAAAAGTTGGGTGAATCGAGACTTCAATCAAGTATTCATGTGGGCGAGGGTTCGACTCTTCATTTTTAGGGTCATCAATCGGTACCATGACTTCTTTTGCATCTAAGATCATGAGCTTAGGAGTTGCTAGCTCAGACCCTTGGGGCCTAGTCCCCACCGCTGGTTGCTATTTCTTTTGTTCTAGTACCCTCCGAGCACAAGCTATTTCTTTTGTTTTACTATACCGCAAGTATACGGGTCAAGTTTTAATAGTGTAATGGTGAGTAGAGTGTCGTATCCATAAGGATTGATTTAAATCATAGCTAAGTATCGCGATTATCGTAATCGAACTTTATCTAAGCGACCAAATTTTTTGTTTACAAAAATAATAAAACTAAAACAAATATAAAAACAAAAGCAAAATAAAATATGGACTTCCTATGCATAATTGTTCTATGGGCTTGATTTCATCTCGTTATTCTCATCTTATTCTATTAAACAATTATTAGCCAATTCCATTCATTCAATAATTAAGGTCACTCGTGGTCCCTCACTACCTCTCTCTAGTGTCAAGTGAGAGAATATGTAAACAATTCAATACTGATATCCCTATCTAGTATTTAGGTGAGAACATTCT
The DNA here is from genome assembly GCA_016647705.1 of Eucommia ulmoides. Lineage (NCBI taxonomy): Eukaryota > Viridiplantae > Streptophyta > Magnoliopsida > Garryales > Eucommiaceae > Eucommia > Eucommia ulmoides. The sequence goes on from CM028336.1 coordinate 31,541,869, forward strand.
TTATACCTCTACCTTATGGATTACCCAAGTTTTAATAATCTCTCGATCTATTAAAATTTAAGTTGTGTTTAACTTGAGTCCGAACCTGAAATTACCTCTCCCAAGTGTCAAATCCCAAGTTTTCAAATCAACCAAGATATTATATGAGAGTATAAATTGAAAGCATTAATAAGGTAAACACAATTGAATAGAGATTCTAGGTGTTGATCTCCTCTCGGTCTCACAACAACCTAAAACTATGCACTATCAATTCCGGTCATGAACTCAATCTCTCTCAAGTATAGAATTCACAAACTAAAATCATCTAATTCATCGGCCACATAAATCATAAGCATTAAACATGGAGAGGTATAAAATAGAATTAAAACTAACAATTAATAAAATATTCAAAATATGGTTTAACGAGACTACATCAAGCTCTAGATATGAATTTTAACTCAACATAGCGGAATCCATAACTAATATTTTCAAGAAATTCATAAATGCAAATAAGTTCAACACAATATTATAAATATAAAAGTCAATAAAGATTAGGGTGAGAGAAAGAAAGAGAAAACGTCTTTTTATGGAGATGAGCTTCAAATCTTTAAATTGTTAATGATCTTCACTCCAAGCTCTTTCTCTAGAATTTTTGTGCCTCCAATGGTGTTTTTCAAGGTTGTTTCTTTCCCATTCTCGTCACCCTAGGGTTTGAGTCATAAGGTGGTATATATAGGATCCAAAATGAGGGTTTTGTCCGCGAATTGGCACTTCAGCGCGAGTCTTTTCCGCTATAGTGCGCACCTTCTAAAATTTAGCTATAACTTTCTCGTACGAACTCCAATTGAGGTGATTCGAAATGATTTGAAAATCTAAGAAAACGATCTACAACTTTCATGTTTTGAGTTTTTCTAGAATAATATTGTAACGTGGTAAAAAAATGGGCTTGAAGTTCGTCGAGCGGCGTTGCATTGTGAATTAAACGCTGTGGGTTGAGAACTCACGCTGCAGTGCCAAATCATGTGGTTTACTATTCACAATCATGCGATTTACTGTTCAAAATCACGCCGTTTATTGTTCACGCAATTCGCTATTCACAATAATGCGATTAACTGTTCACGTGGTTCACTGTTCACAATCATGCAATTCACTATTCACGCATACAGGGTACAATTCATGCTTTTGTTCGGTTCGTCCTGATTTGTTCGGTTTTTTCGATTTGCTCCAAACCAACGCCATTTTGTTCTCTTCATCTTTCCATGCTACATCTCCGATTTTCGCGCTGTAGCCCCAACGTTCTGACCAAAATCACTTATTTGTCTCCATTATAGACTATGTAGGACTAGAACACCTAACTGCAACCTGGACTTTCTGGTCAAATTACCATATTTTTACCTTTTCTCCCATTTATTTATAATTCCTACAAAACAACACAAAAATATATTAAACTAATAAAAATGCTTGAAAACTCACAAATATTTGAATCTAAAAGTACTTGATTTGTTGGTAAATAAACCACTCATCAACCTCCTGGTCACCTTGGACCTCTTTAATCCCCAGATTGGTGGGAAATTTTATGACTTGGTGGTATAGAGAGCGAACAGCCTTGAGGGCTAAGATAGTCGGACGCCCATGATAGCATTATAGGGTAACTATCTATCCATAATTAAGAAATTGGTCCATGCAGTCGAGGAACTTGGACTTGTCCCAATCGTGATGGGCAAAGAGACCCATCTGAGAGAGTTAACCACTTCTCCCCCAAAACCAACCAGGGAAGACTTAGCGGGTTGCAAAGAGCCAGCCTTTGTCTTCAGTTTGTTGAAGGGCCATTTAAAGATGATGTCAGCTGAACTCCCTCCGTCAACCAAGACGAGCCCTATCATGAAATAATTGACCAGGGAAGTTATGACTAAAGCATTATCGTGGGGCATATGTACTCTCCGAAGGTTGGCCTTGTTGAAGGAGATAATATTGTGTGAGGCAGCGTCAACCGTGCTTACTTTGTACATGTCCTCGTCAGCTTTCCGTTTGGCCCTTCGCTCATTTCTCGAAGGACAAAGTTTCTCCTCTGGAACCGAATCCACCGTGGATGATGTTGATCTCTCCATCCACGCGTTGTTGATCATCCCCGGCCTCAGCCCTCCAGGGCTGTGAACGAGTGTGGTTTTCCCGTCTCCTCTAGGTCTGAGGCACTACCAGCGGTTCTTCCTTGGTGGGGTGCTCTTAATTTTCTCTGCAGACATAATTTTCGAGATATCCTCTTCGGATGAGAGCTTTAATTTCTTGCCAAAGATGGAAGCAATTTTCGATAGAGTGCCCTTGGTCTCGATGGAACTTACATTACTTGGTCACTACCTTTCCAACCGGCTTTCTTTTTAGGGGCTGCGGAGGAGGAAAGAAGACACGCCATGAGTTCTCCACAAAGATAGAGACTACTGAGCTCGTAAGCGGGGTGAACCCTTGGTGGCGACGCCTTGGGAGAGAAAGTCGTTTCCTATCCCCGGGCAAAGGTCCCAATCTTCTTTTCTGCCTGTAATTTTCTCTTGAACCTTGGGTTTGATTTGAACCTTTATTCCTTAGTTTCTTCGACTTGTTCACTCATTCTCTCTCCCTCCTGGTTGCAACACGAAGGCCAGCACCATGGAATCTAGTCCCTCGGTCCAGAGCTTGATCGAAAGTGGGAGTAGGGTTGGAGCAGAGGTCATAGGACAACCTCTGATGCTGGAGCCCATCCACAAAGGAATTCTGTTGAGAATATATTAGTTGCACCAAGAGATCTGTTACATGTTCCAATTGGCCCAATAACAAGGGTAAAGGCAAAAAGATTTAAAGAAGTACTTAATGGGCTTATTCGAGAGATTGGGGTCGAAACTACGGTGGTGATGCCTAAATTAGGCCCATCGGATAGTCAAGGCCTAGTCCACCTCATCAAGGTAAGCGAATAGGCTTAAAGCGTGATCCTAAACAGGCCAAGAATGAGACCCATGAATTTTATTTTATTTATTTTATTATTTTAAGTCTTTTAATTATTTTTAAGCTGATTTGTAAGGCTTGATTACCAAGTAAATCATTTCTTTTTCTAATTAGGAATGTAAGGCAAATTAGGAAGCTTCCTTATTCTTTATTTAGCAATTAAATTTTAGGGTTTCCTTTTTCCTCCATGTAGACCCATGAATTTTCAAGTGTATTAGGGTTTATTTCTTATTCTCTTGGCCGCCTATTTAAGGGACTTTGTAGACCTACGAATTTCATACATTATTTTTTATTAATAAAATTGTGAGAGTTTTTTCTTTAATTTTTCAGAGAACTTTTCCTAGACTTATCAAAAGTTTCTTGTGGCGTTCAAACTTATATCTTTGGTTCGTGATTCATTATAATCATTGGGTCAAGATCATTATATCATTGGTTTACGTTTCGTTCATAAACGTTTGGTCAAAATAATCTATCTTTCAATTTCTGTATTTTTAATTCGCTCAAAATCTGATTTAGTTTCGATCTTCGCGAAGAAACCCTAAATTGGTATCGGGTCTCACTAATCCTTAGTGAGGTTCGTATCATTTGGTAATCAGAGTAAGATCTAAATCAGGTTCACCAATCCTCTTTTATCTTATTTGTTCGTCGTTATCTTTTCCTTCATACTTGAACTTTCTTGGACGAAATATTTATATTTGGTCAAATTTTCATGTTTTTTCTTTGGTACTGTGCATCATCAATCTTGATTTAAGTTACTGCAAAAGAAAAAAAAAAAAAAAAACCACAGAAACAGAAAAAAAAAAAAAAAAAAAAAAAAAAAAAAACAGAAACAAAAAAAAAAAAAAAAAAACGGAATAAAAAAAAAAACAAATCCAGCAGCTCCGAATTTCAAAATTTATTTTTTCTTGTTCTATTCCGCAAACTTATCCTTTGTCCTCTTCTTGTTCACTTTACTTTTGTCCGAAATCTCTTTCTTAGTGAAATTGATTTGTTGAGTTTGAATTGTTTCGAGAAATTTCTGATTGAGTTTGGTTAAGTTCAATAAATAACTGAAAGAGTGAACTAAAAAGTGAAAAAAGGTAAGAGAATGTGAGCTCATAAGAGGGTAAAAGTCGAATTTAAGTGATACACGAGTGGAGTGACATAATTTGAGTGTAAACACGTGAGGGAGTGTTTGTGAGGTTTGCTAATTTTGTTTTACATGTTACTAAACATGTCCCGAGAAACAAACAAAGGCTCGACCGATGAAGCACTAGAAATGATGGACATCATAGACGTAAAAGTTTTTTACAAGGCATTGGAGCAAAAGTTTCAATGGTTGAACTTGCGGTTCGATGAAATGCATGAGCGACTAGACAAAGTTGAGTCTAGTGCACAACAAGGGAAGCCACCGAGAGCTCCTAATGTGCAATGAAGATAGAGAAATCAGCCTTGGTTCGAATATGAAGATGATTATGGGAATGACCTAGATAAAGACGATTGCGCCTCTAATGCGAGTTTGGGCAGATTTGGGCATGGATATGGCAATAAAGGAGATAGATATGGGGAGCGGCTTGATAATAACTTGGAAAGTATCAAGGTAAAGATACTGTCATTCCAAGGAAAAAATGACCCTGAAGTATACTTAGAGTGAGAGAAGAAGGTAGAGTTGATCTTTGAGTGCCACAACTACTCCGAGGCAAAAAAGGTAAAACTTGTTGTAATTGAGTTTATTGATTATGCTATAATATGGTGGGATCAACTTGTGATATACAGGAGGAGAAACCATGATAGGCCTATTGAGACGTGGGCGAAAATGAAGGTCATCATGAGGAGGCGGTTTGTCCCTAGTCACTACTATAGGGACTTGTATAAGAAATTGCAAAGTCTTACACAAGGTTCTAAGTATGTGGAAGACTATTATAAAGAGATGGAAGTAGCCATGATTCGAGCCAATGTGGAAGAGGACCGGGAAGCGACTATGGCTAGGTTTCTAATCGGGCTAAATCGTGACATTGCAAATGTAGTGGAGTAGCAGCATTATGTCGAGTTGAGTGACATGGTGCACATGGCCATCAAAGTGGAGCAACAATTGAAGCGAAAGGGTTCCACAAGAGCTGGGCACCAATTGGGTTTTTCTTCTTCTTGGAAACTGAATTGGAGCAAGATGGAAGAGAAGCCTAATTTTTAGCCCAAGGCCGAACCTCCCAAAATTCACAAAGTTGGAAGTACACCGAACCAAGGTAAAACCGATTCCCAAACTTCTAGAAATATAGAAATTAAATGCTTTAAGTGTTTGGCAACAGGTCATATTGCATCTCAATGTCCGAATAAGAGAGATAATTATGAGGGATGATGGAGGTATTGAGATCGAAGATGAGACGGATGATGATTCGCTGCCACCTTTGGAGAATACACATGACGTTGAATACCTGGTTGATGGAGAGCTCCTGGTTGCAAGAAGAGCTCTTAGTGCACAAGTCAAAGAAGATGAGACAAAATAACGAGAAAACATCTTTCATACTAAATGCCATGTCAATGATAAGGTATGTAACATGATTATTGATAGGGTGAGTTGTACAAATGTTGTTAGAACTAGTTTGGTGGAGAAATTAAAATTGCCAACTTTAAAGCATCCTAGACCATACAAGTTACAATGGTTGAATGATTGTGGAGAAATTAAAGTGAATAAACAGGTGCTCATATCATTCTTGATTGGAAGGTACAAAGACGAGATCTTGTGTGATGTGCCAATGCATGCGGGGCATATTCTTTTGGGAAGGCCATGGCAATTTGATCAGCAAGTAACTCATGATGGTTATACCAATAGATACTCCTTTGTACTTAATAAAAAATCAATTACTCTTGTACCATTATCGCCAGGGCAAGTGTATGATGATTGGTAGGGGCGATTTTGTGCACGCCTATTTACGCTCACAAGTATACGAGGTCTAAAGTTTTAATATAGTGGATCTTTGAAGATCGGATATCGTTCTCACAGAGAAAAGTATGAATAATTGAATTGAATACCGCAATTGACGTAATCTCATGTTATCCTGACGACGGAAGACATGTATTGAAATTAAACTAAGCTAAACTACAATTAGTGGGTTAATTCTAACTAAGTTGATTAATTAGGGATTGATTTCGTTCTCTTAATACACGTTTGATTTCGTTCGGTTAACAATAACGGAGTTTAGGTATCCGACAATGTCGGTTCGTAAACTCCTCCGCCACCTCTTCCGAGTTTAAGATGAGGGAATACGCGACTTTCGTGTCGATGAAGAGGTCCCCCTCAATGTCTTAATGACTCTAGGCCGCGTGAGGCTTGACCCAACGTTATCGATTGCATACTAACTAACGCCCTCCCGGGTCGTTAGGTCGTAACGATGTGTTTACCCTAGTCCAAATCCAGGGTTACCTCTCCCGAGTGGCAAACCCTAGATTCTCAAGTCCAATCCTAATACCTTTACAAGCATATTAATATCGCCATCAAATGATAAACATAATCGAAATTAAAACAACAACCGTTAAAGAAACGTATATTAAACCAAACGAGTATTTACACAACTACACATTTCCCTAACTAATCTCTAAATTACACTATCATGTTCTTAGCCAATACAACATTTAATCAAGAGGAGATCATCATCATCAACAATAAACATTAAATACAAAGATGGAAACAAGGGAAGAAAAGCCAAATCTCAAAGTGGAGTGGTCCACTTTCGCCAAAGAACAGTCCTCCCGAGCTTCCTCTTCTCGCTTGATGAACTTCCTCTTCTAGCTCTTCAAGGATTGGCCAAGAACACTCTTTATAACTAATCTAATCTACTTCCTAAACTAATCTAATCTAACTAAGGTGGAAGAGAGCTCCCAAGAATAACCAAGCCCTCTTCCACGTCTATTGAGTGTCTAAGGTGTAAGGGTCTTTTTTTAGGTTTGGTGGAGAAAGGGGTTAAAAGGAGGGATTTGGAAAATATCTTCAAAATATCTAAAAATAGATATTTCTGTGCAGAGTGTCACCGCCTAAGCGGTGGTTCACCGCTTAGGCAGTGGACTTAAGTCGGTTAAGTTCTGTCGGTAACTTCGCCTAAGCGGTGGTTTTTCCGCTTAGGCGATGGCTGCTGGCAAGATATTCTGTTGTTTTCTCGCCTAGGCGGTGGTTTTCTAGCCTAGGCAGTGGTTCAACCCTTCAGCACTCCAACATTCTGCCTCTTTTCCCCCTAAGCGGTGGAACTTCCACTTAGGCGGTGGTCTTCATTCATCGAAACCCTGTTTTGCACATTTTGTTCACCGTTTCTCCACCGTTTTCACTTGTTTCTCGCTCTTTGACGTCCTTTCACCTGTTCTACACTAAAACACATTAAAACACAATTAAATATAACAAAAATGCTTGAGAACTAATAAATTCGGTTTAGAAATAAATAGGTTTTTCACACCTATCAATGATCAAGTGAGGTTAAAAGGAGAGAGTGACAAGAAAAATGAGAGTGAAAGAAGAAAAAAAAAAGCGAGAGAGAAAAAAATTCAGAATGCGAGGGAAAAGAAAAGAGAAAACAAGTGAGTTTTTATGCGAGAGAGAGTGAGATAAAAAAAGATTTGTTTTCAAACCAACCTTTGATTGTACTTTTGTACAAGGAGGTTTGTTTTACCACTAACGACCTTAACTCTTCTCTTTCTAGTGGTGTTGTTTATCTTTTACAGGATTTTGATGATGTGTTTCCTGAAGAAGTGCCAAATGGTTTGCCACCAATAAGGAGAATCGAGCATCAAATTGATTTCGTACCCGAAGCATCCATTCCAAATAGACCCGCATATAGAAGCAGTCCCGAGGAAACAAAGGAACTTCAAAGGCAGATTAGTGAGCTTATGGAGAAAGGGTATGTACATGAAAGTATGAGTCTTTGTGCGGTTCCCGTATTGCTTGTACCTAAGAAAGATAGTACATGAAAAATGTGTGTAGATTGTTGTGCCATCAACAATATCACGGTAAAGTATCGACATCCCATTCCTAGATTACATGATATGCTTGATACAAAATATGGTTTGTATGAGTGGTTGGTTATGCCTTTTGAGTTAACCAATGCACCTAGTGCATTCATGAGATTAATGAACCATGTTTTGCGTATTTTTATTGCGAAATGTGTGTTTGCATATTTTGATGACATTCTGATTTATAGCAAAAACTTAGATGAGCATATTGAATATTTAAAACTTGTTTTAGATGTTTTGAGAAAAGAAAAGTTGTTTGCTAACCTCAAAAAGTGTACATTTTGCACGGATAAGCTTGTATTTCTTGGTTTTGTTGTTTGTGCTAAGAGAATTGAGGTGGATGAAGAAAAGGTTAAGACAATCAAGGATTGGCTGAAACCTACAAGTGTGGGACAGGTGAGAAGTTTCCATGGGTTGACTAGCTTCTATTGGAGGTTTGTGAAAAAGTTTAGTAGCCTAGTTGTATCTTTAACTGAAGTTGTAAAAAAGAATATGGTTTTTAAGTGGGGTGATGAGCAAGAAAAGACATTTAATTTGATTAAGAAAAAATTGACTAATGCACCTTTGCTTGCTTTACCTAATTTCACAAAAACTTTTGAAATTGAATGTGATGCTTCAGGAATAGGTATTGGAGCTGTTCTAATGCAGGAAGGGCGTCCGCTTGCCTACTTTAGTGAAAAACTAAGTGGCACAGCCTTGAATTACCCTACATATGACAAAGAGATATATGCGTTGATTAGGGCATTGAAGACTTGGCAACACTATCTTTGGCCAAAGGAACTTGCGATTCACACGGATCATGAATCTTTGAAGCATTTGAAGGGTCAACAAAAGCTGAACAAGAGACATGCCAAGTGGGTGGAGTTTATGGAAATATTTCCTTATATGATCAAGTACAAGCAAGGTAAGGAAAATGTTGTGGCAGATGCATTATCTTGAAGGTACGTCTTACTTTTTACCTTAGATGCCAAATTACTTGGTTTTGAGTACATTAAGGATTTGTATGTTGATGATTCCGATTTTGGTAATTTATTCAATGCATGTGAGAAAGTGGCATTTGGTAAGTTCTTTAGGCATAATGGATTTTTGTTCAAGGAAAATAAATTATGTGTGCCTAAATGTTCATTGCGTGACTTGTTTGTTAAAGAAGCTCATGGGGGTGGTTTAATGGGGCATTTTGGACATATCTAAGACTTTAGATGTTTTGCATGAACACTTCTTCTGGCCTCATATGAAACGTGAAGTGGAGAGAATTTGTGAGAAGTGTATTGTTTGTAGGCAAACTAAGTCTAAGGTTAAGCCTCATAGTTTGTATAGTCCTTTACCTATACCTAGTAAGCCTTGAATTGATATTTCTATGGATTTTGTGTTAGATTTACCTAGGTCAAAAAGAGGTTAAGATTCTATATATGTGGTTGTAGATAGGTTTTCTAAGATGACTCATTTTATTCCATGTCATAAAATCGATGATACATCACATGTTGTTGATTTGTTCTTCAATGAAATAGTTAGGTTGTATAGCATGCCTAAGACTATTGTTTCGGATAGAGATGCTAAGTTCTTAAACTATTTTTGGAAGACTTTGTGGTGTAAGCTCGGAACTAAACTTTTATTTTCTACAACTTGTCACCCACAAACTGATGGTCAAACCGAAGTGGTTAATAGGACTTTATTTACTTTATTGCATGCTATAATACACAAAAATTTAAAAACATGGGAAGATTGTTTGCCGCATGTAGAGTTTGCATATAATAGGAGTGTGTATTCTGTAACTAAGTTTTCATCACTTGAAATTGTGTATGGTTTTAATCCATTGACTCCTTTGGATTTAACTTCTTTACCTATGCATGAGCGTGTCAACTTAGATGGGAAGAAGAAGGCTGATTTTGTTAAGCAGATCCATGAGAAGACTCGACAAAATATTGAGAGGAGAATTGAGCAATATGTCAACCAAGCTAATAAAGGGCGCAAGAAGGTTGTATTTGAACTTGGAGATTGGGTTTGGTTGCATATGAGGAAGGAGCAGTTTCCCTAACAAAGACGTTTTAAGCTACTTCCAAGGAGGGATGACCATTTTCAAGTGATGGAACGAATCAACGACAACGCCTACAAATTAGACCTTCCAGGTGAGTTTAATGTAAGTGCTACTTTTAATGTGACTGACTTGTCTTCGTTTGGTGTAGGTGAGGATTTGAGGACATGTCATTCTCAAGAGGGAGGGAATGATGAGAATATATCACCTGCACCAAGAGATCCGTTGCATGTTCTAGTTGGCCCAATAACAAAGGCAATGGCAAAAAGATTCAAAGAAGCACTTAATGGGCTTATTCGAGAGATTGGGGCCGAAACTACAATGGTGAAGCCTAAATTAGGCCCATCGGATAGTTAAGGCCTAGTCCACCTCATTAAGGCAAGCGAATGGGTTTAAAGCGTGATCCTGAACGGGCCAAGAATGAGATCCACGAATTATATTTTATTTATTTTATTATTTTAAGTCTTTTAATTATTTTTAGGCTGATTTGTAAGGCTTGATTGCCAAATAAATCATTTCTTTTTCCAACTAGGAATGTAAGGTAAATTAGGAAGCTTCCTTTTCTTTATTTAGCAATTAAATTTTTGGGTTTCCTTTTTCCTTCATGTAGACCCATGAATTTTCAAGTGTACTAGGGTTTATTTCTTATTCTCTTGACCGCCTATTTAAGCGGCTTTGTAGACCTATGAATTTCATACATTATTTTTTATTAATAAAATTGTGAGAGTTTTTTTTTTTAGTTATTCAGAGAACTTTTCTTGAACTTATCAAGAGTTTCTTGTGACGTTCAAATTTATATCTTTGGTTCGTGATTCATTATAATCATTGGGTCAAGATTATTATACCATTAGTTCACGTTTTGTTCATAAACGTTGGGTCAAGATAATCTATCTTTCAATTTGTGTATTTTTAGTTCGCTCAAAATCTGATTTAGTTTCGATCTTTGCGAAGAAACCCTAAGTTGGTTTCGGGTTTCATTAATCCTTGGTGAGTTCACATTAAATTCCGTGCTACACTTTTAGGGAGGTTTTCGCATGCATTTGCTTCTCGATTGAAGCGTTTGACGCAATCTCCCAAAGATTCAGTGTGCTCATGCCGAAGAGCAAGGATTTGAGATATGGTCTTCGGCCTTCACCAAGAGTAGATGAAACGATCCAGGAACAACTGCTCGAGCTCTCTAAAGGTGGAGATAGATGCTGACCTCAGACCCTGGAACCAGGACCTCAATGCACCTATGAGGGTGATAGAAAAAGCTCAATATCGTAAAGCTACAGGGGCCACTTCCATGTCTATATAAGACTTGAACATGGACAGGTGGTCAACAACATCTAACGTCCCATCATACAGACTCATTTGGGGGGTAAGTGGAACGTCTCGATGCTGCTTCTTCCAGAACATCCTCCACAAATAGAGATCTCACCTCCACAATAACACTCGATTATACCTGGTCCCCTTGCACCTCCTGGAGGAGGGCTTCTATGTCAGTCAGGTGGTGCTCCACAACCTTCCCTACTTAGGGCTCCCTTTGCACATGATTGCCCAAAACTCAGGCTACAACGTGACGGGAGAGAGGTGAGTATAAGCCAACTTTGCATTCACACCAGCCTTTAAGGTCAGACTTGGTTGGCCGATGAATAGCTCAACCGTTAGGGGACACTAACAGGTCCTTAGTCACAAATTCACGCCGCGGAAGAGGTAGAGATCCCAGAATTGCTAAGGGGTCCTCTTCTGTCCTGTAAGTTCAGGGTTACAAGGCGGAGGGCGGTCATCGGGCACATGACATTTGAAGTGGTCATGAAAACATTATGGTTTTGAGGTGGCTCCTCGGGTGCTAAGGTTTGGAGAGCTGGTCCACCTTAAACATGGGACAGCGACAAACGTGCGAGAAAGAGTTGTATACACGACTTGAACTCACTCATTTGGTATTAAAGAAGATCAACCCGAGATGCCTTCACGGCTCCCGAGGTTTGTCCTACAGCCCCAGGTGGTAGAGTGGATAACTTTGCCTAGTCTTGGGGGTAGCATTTATCCTCGTTGGTGGGAGTTGGGGGTGTGTCCTTGGAGTTCTTTGTAAGACCTTGATTTTTTTTTTATTTAAGATGTATTTTAGCACATTTAGAAATAACGGGGGTAGATGGTGTTATTTATTAATTAAACTTAAAATTTTAGGGGTCAATTTGAAATTTACAAAATATTAAAAATTAGAATTTGGGTCTAACTAAGAACTTAAAGAAAGTTAAGGGATGAATAATGTAATTAGGGGAAAAAGATTAATATATATATATATATATATATATATATATATATATATATATATATATATATATATATATATATATATATATACACACACACACACACATATAGATAGAGGCTGCTAAGATCATTCCCAAATCACGATCGGAGAAACAGGACGGACGTGGCAAGGCAAGGATCAAACTTACACCACTTCTTTCATGCATATATATAGGTATAAGCACTATACAATTGTCACAAAACACAATGAAAATTGATACAAAACACAAAGAGGAAGATCAAACAGAGCAGAGAAGAGAGGCAGAGGATCGGAGGTGGTGTCGTCGGCCGACGGAGGGTGATCGTCAGCAGGGGATGTGGGTCTATGTGTGTCTGTGTTCGGGGTGTGTATGTGTGTGTCCAATTAATGCGAACATGTAGGTGTGTTGCTCTAGCCACAGGTGAGTCCCCGGAGTGGGTAGAGAGAGAAAAGTTCAGTCTGGTGGTATGGGCTATCTGTCAACAGGTGATCGTCGCGGGAGTTGGTCGGTTGTGCAGGTGGATCTCGTTGATCGTTGTAGTGTGAGTGTGTATTCTGATCGGTGGTGGTGGTGCGTGTTTTGATCGTCGCCGGAGTGGAGAGAGAGAGAGGGCCTGTCGTTGCCCTGTTGTCAGTGGCGGTGGTATCGTGTTTCATCGTGTGTGTATGTCTGTCAAAGTGTGTGTGCTTTACAGGTCACCAGATATTTGCCGGCGGTAAGTTAGAGAGAGAAAGCAGCGTGTGTGTGTGTGTCGTGTGGGCGGATCGTGGGTGTGCATGGGGGGTAGACGTGGTGGTGTGTGGGTTCGGTTGTCCGGTGGTGCGTGTGTTTGGTTGGTAGGACGGCGAGACGTGATCGACTGCGAGATCTCGTCGGCGACAGCGTGATAGGGAAACATAAAACTGTAATGCAAAACAGAAAAGGAAAAAAGGGAAGAAGAAAAAAAAAGGAAAATTTGTAGAAACCACCCCAGCATAAATAAAAATCCAATCTCACGGCCATTGGAAAATCCGGGAAAGGTAGAATTTTGAACTTCTTTAATATATGTATTTAATTGTTTAAATTGAAATGGTGATAGGAAATAGTGGGACCGTTCACATGAATAAAGTTGATAAACTGTAGCGGAGTAACATTAGTTGAATAGTAATATTTCATAATAAAATATGGGGAATAAAATATCATGGAAATTAGGGATTGCATTTCATGGTTAGGTATTATTTTATACATAAAATATTAATTTAGACCCCGTCACTATTAGGTTCGCAGGCATTGGAGTACCGGTAGAGAATAGGTGGCTAAAGTCTTCAGAAGCGGATAATCAGGTGAGTGTATTGTCTTCTTACCAAACTATTTTTGTATCTATATGGTTGTGTTTACATTAGATGCTTTAAAAATTTTGTGGATCAAGCAGGTTTTGGGTGAGTCGGAAAAAAATAGATTTTCATGAGATTACGATAGTTTTTGAAAAGAGGGTGAAAATGGTTTTGGTGGAAACAGATGTTTTTATAGAGAAAATTGAGAAATACAATTTTGGATTAAAAATTAGTTTTAGAAATAGAGGGTGATGTTTGAGATTTGCTGATATTGATTAGACGATAATATTGGTTTGTGAATTGATGATGACGTTATTAATTTGACAATGCTATGATATTTATCTGCTTCGGCAGAGTGCTGTGATCCGCTTCGGCGGAGTGATGTTATCCGCTTCGGCGGAACGATGTTTATCTGCTTCGGCAGAGTGATATTAGACGTTCGTACAGCGCAGTGATTATCCGCTTCGGCAGAGTGATGAGTGTTCGTAGGAAGGCATATCCTACGGATGGTACGGTACTGTTGCAAACTCCCGATCGTGAGGTTAAAACGATCACTATGGCTAGCCAGTGTGTGTTGTGGTGGAATGGTGGTCTGAGATGTGTGTTTGAGATATGGTGTTTTACTTATATTAGGTGATTTGTTATTTATTTCGGTGATTGGTATGTTTTTTTTATTAGATGGAACTTATCTGTATCACTTTATTTTCATTACTTATATACTTATGCTTGATCCGTATTTAATTGTGGTAATATTCAGAATGTTTGATTATTTAAAAAATAAAATAAAAATGTTTTACTAAGAAGGTAGTACACTCGCAGGTACAACAGTTAGGAGTCGGTCCCCTACTGGCACTAGGTAGAGCTATGGGATGGAGTCTTGTAGGCGATTGAGAGAAACTGTCAAAGACGAATCTAAAAAGGTTCATGGATAAATACTTTTAATTAGAAAAATTTCGGGTCGGGTGTGCCCCCCATAATAGATGTATGTATTATATAGTGGGTGTATATTGTCATTTATTAGGTTATTTGGGATTTCAGGTGATGTCATGTTGTAGTCACGCCAGCCCTAGGTTGACGGGTGTCCGGGACGGGTTGTAACATTCTTGACATGTTTTGTCTTTCTTATATTCTGGGTCTGTCGGTTCGACTAGGCGCTATGATCATCCAGGCTCAGCTGAGTAGAGAGCAATGATTAGGGGAAGACTTTTTTCTTAGTTCCCACAAACGGCACTAAACTGTTGGTGTCCTAAAGTGGTTAACACTTCGAGTATGGTCTAGTCAGGTGACAGATGTAATTTTGATGAGGTGGAGTTAACAGTTGAAGAGTCTTCACACGAGCTGTACTAGGTCCTAGGAAGACTGACCTGTTGTGTCCAGAGTCCTGCTCCTCAGGAAGTGGTACCTGCAGAAGGTTCAGGCTGAAATTTGACCCGGCGAAGCCCCTCCAGCATGAGAATAAGAGCTTAGAGAGAAGAGGTACATAAATGCGTCAAGTAAACAAATGAACTCAAAGCATTCGCGTAATAAAAGCGTACCTTAGGCTTGGATACAAGAATCCGAGTTGTTGTTCCTACTATCAAACACTTGATCGAAACTCTTCCGCAAGCATGGAGTAATGCCACAATCCTCTTCATTTTTCTCCGTTCGTTGTCTCAGCATGGCCGCATGCCCCTGCCGTCTGTCTTCTGCCTTGAATCTGGTCGCGACGGCCAGATCTGACCGTGGTTCAGGGTGAGCTACCTGATCTGGACGACAACGTACCTACAATTAGAAATAATGGTCGTGGTTCGGATGGAGTTGTACCTGCAATTGGAAGCAATAGCAACAAGGTCATCGAACCTTGGAGATTCGGTGCTTCAGAAGTCTGAAACCCTAATTTTGCAGATTTAATTCCGGCAGCCGATTCTTGGTTTCGATATATTTAAGTGTGTGTATATAATGTCGATGATTTCCTATTTTATAGGAATTTGGTTTGGAAAAATGTTATTTTGGTTGCTTGATTTTGGCTATTGTTGTTGTTTGTATGCTTTGGAATTGATGAATGTTCTCCCTAGTGTTGAGAGTTTAATGTCTGATTTTAGAAAAATTAAAGGACGATTAATTTTTTTATGTTCATGTGTTGTGTGTTGAGAGAATTATCAATTTGAATGGAGAAATTGAAATATAACACGATATCATGTTATATTTAAGATGAGATCGTGTTGAATATAACACGATGGTCGGCGGTTCCGAACCGTCGTCCTAAACAAATGTGAAAGAGAGAGAGAAAAAAAGGACTTTGGTTTATACACGTTGTGGAATGAAGCTTATATTGGATATATTGTATAGTTATTTTGGTGAGATGGAATGGGTACGGCAAATTGGTAAAATTTGAGCGACGGTGAAAGTTGAATATAACACAATCTCGTGTTGAATATAACACAAAATATAACATGAGGGGTAAAATCTTCATAAAAAAAACAAAATGGCTATTTTGTAACATATGTTTAAAAAATGTGTATTTGGTAGTATTGTCCTCATAAGAAGACTTCTTCGTAACTGCCCCTATTTATATACAGTTGGTAGTGGCAATGAACTAACAATGGATTATCACAACCATAAAAATTACGAAGCTTTTTGAAAAGATAAAACCCCATGTTGGTAGGTTGTGACATATACTCCGCTTCATATTTCGCATATTGCTGTCAAGATTCACAAGTTAGTAGCCATGGATTGTTGTCATCTGAGCAATATTAGTTAAGACACCTCTTTTTTTATCTCATTTTGTTTTGGTTGCTTCTTTTAATTGCTCCAATAAATGATCCTTCCGGGTGTGAATTCGCATAGTACTGATTTATTCTTGTATCTTTCTTGATTGAAAGTTTTGTTTAAGTGTTATTTGGTCGTAGTTATTTGATCCCCTCTAGCATTTTTCTTATGGATTTGATATTTCTACTAAGCATGTGAATCATGTTTTAAAATTCTAAAAGTGAAATACCTTGTTATATCATGGATACAAAAGAGTTTAGCAGAATAAGTTAGTACTATGGGAATTCACACCTAAAAGGATCATTTATCCAGCAATTGGAAGATGTAACCAAAACAAAGGAAATAAAGAATAAATAGGCATCTTAACTATTATTGACTAGTAGTAAAAGAGATTAAGTTTCACAAGATATATAGTACCTTTTATTGTGTTGTTCGCTTCAGAATCGGTAAGAAATGACTTGGATGAGAAAGGCATGCTCAACTACTCCTTAAACTCTGATGACAGAATGTTTAGGATGTTCTTTCTTGCAATAGCAACAAAATTTCCATTTACACTCCATTCAACTGTGTGAAAGAGTTGATTTTAGTTAAATAAGACAAAGCCTGCAGATGATTGAATTACATAAAAAAATCATGTTATTCAGGGAAAAAAATCACAGTTGCATCAAAATCAATTTATTTGTTTATTATATATATACAAGACAAGGGTCATTGCTTGTAAAACCTCAAAAATTTATATTTTCGGAAATATTATTTTATATAAATTTAATATTTTTGGGATTGTTTTCCGAAATTATGATATAAATAATATTTGATAATTTTTGGGGATTGAATGTTAATTTTAAATTGATTTTAAAAAGTCTGGGATTATTGTGTTATTTAAAATATACTTTTAAGTGTTTTGAAATATAATTAATATTTTTTTTTTTATTTTAAGAGGGGGCATTGTGTAAATAATTAAATAAATAATTTAACGATAAAAACTCGTTTCCTTCATATTGAAGGAAACAAAATTTGACCAAGTATATATATGTGTGTGTGTGTTTTTCTTACACGTGTTATGCTATTAAGAATAATAATAATAATAATAATAATAAATAAATAAATAAGAAAACCAATCCATATGCACACAAGATTAGAGAATATATTTTTACCTTTATATATGTTAAAAGGAAAAAGAAGATTGAGGTTATATATATGATTACATTACTTGAGAATAAAAATGTCCTTTTTGGCAAGAATATTATTACTGTTCGGATTCTAGTTCAAATTTCGATTTCAGATTTCAGGTAGAATTTCTAACTCTTTTAATATATGTATTTAATTTTCCTATTATGTGATTTATGTTATTATTGTTGTTGAATTTTAACTGTTAAATTTTATGAAATAATTATAATTTTGTTAAAATTTTGTGAAAATCATGCCAATTTTTTTATTTGTTGTATTAATTAAATACACGTATTAGAGAGGTTGAAATTCTACTGAGTCTTGGCTTACAACCTTACAGTTTTGATTGTAAGGCCGATGAGAGTGAACGGCGCAAGGAATTTTAGTTGAATTTTTGTTTAGTTTGTAATAGTTGTAATAATTATTAATCGTAATAATTGTAATAATTATTAATTCTATATGGTTAACAACAATTATTCATAATTTACTTTAAGAGAATTCTTATATAATAATTACATTTACTTGGGCTATTAGGAATCAATAGCGACAATTTATAGTATGTTTAGTTTATAAACTAAATAAATTTATTATTTAGTTTATAGTAAATTATTCAGAATGAAATCACAAAGTTTATAGTAAATAAGTGTACCTAATATCTACTGTGTTGAAATTGACTCGATAAATTGAATATAATTATCGACATCGCATTATAAAATTCTTAGACTTTAAGTTAAGAAAAGTGTTAATTATTCAGTTTTGGTGTTAATTCTATAGGGGAAGAAACCTAGTGACGGCCCTGGAAAACTGGGTCGTCACAAGTGGTAGTGAAAAAAAAAAACATAATTTTGATATGCTGCTTAAGGAATGAATATGCTAAACATAATGATCCATGCAAATGGTTAAGGCCATTTTATTAAGGTTTATGAATAATGTTGATGACTAGAATGTTGCCTGCTTTTGGTTTTGGTTTTGGTTTTGACACTTTGTATCCTTGAAGTTTGAATAAAATTTTGCTTTGGTCGCTACAATTTCAAATTGAACATATTGACATTTTAGGTGGCGTTTGATGAATACAACTTACCTATAGTAAGTAAAGTAAGACTGGGTTAGTATCGTGTTAGTCGTGGGCTATATGATATGTTGTTGAATTGAAAAGATTGACTTAAAGTCATTTATTTTCTTCTATATAAATTATCAAATTATATTTTCGTATTAAATTAAAAAAAAAATTTGATGAAAATGGACAGTGTTATGATGTTAAATGGATCAAGTAAAATTTGAAAGGTGGACAAATTATTTTTATTATCCTGCTATGTCATAGTCATCTCGTCAGGAGGGCATGTCCTACGAGATGTAGCTGGTCCTTACAGGATGGCATGTCCTGTAGGACGTTGTTGATATGTTGAGACCCGATAAGAGGACAAATCTTGTAGGTGGTTGACTATGTTGTTGATATGGTATTTTATACCATCATGGTGACTCTTACCATTGGAGATATCGAATGGCCCTAGCACTGATAGCCACCTTGAATGGCACAGTTGTACAGATTACGGTATTGTCGTAACTTCCGATTATGAGGTGAAATGATCCTATATCTAGTAGGGAAATATGTGTACAATATTTTATTATATATCAAAATAATTTGATTGATTGATTTAAAAGTATCATTTTATTGTAATGGTAGTAGTGAAATTTTATTCCGACTTCGTGTGTGGTTATATTATATTATATTTTGAAAAGTGGTATTTGATAAATATACTTAATTCATAAATTCTTTTATACCATGAAGACAACGTGTGCATTGTTTTCTATGTAAATTGTTAAATTATATTTTCGCATTAAAATGAGAAAAAAAAAAAGTTTGTTAAAATGGACGATTTTATACTGTGATGCGGATCAAGTAAATTTTTTAAATATGAAAAATAATTTTTATTCGACTATGCCATAGTGTGATTACGACAGGAGGACATGTCCTGTGGGATGTTGTTGAGCCTAACGGGGGAGCATGTATTGTAGGACGATATGTTGTGACCTGACAGGAGCGCAAGTCCTGCAGGTGCTTGATATCTGTTGTTGTTGTTGTTGCTGTTGTTGATGTTGATGATGATGATTATCAGCCTATGGTGGTTTATACTATATGTTGACTCCTACCATTGGAGATATTAAATAACCCTGACATTGATAGCCACTTTAGATGACATAATTATATAGGTTACAGTACCGTTACAACTCCCGGTGGTGAGGTAAATGATCCTATGATTAACAAAGAAGTATGTTATTTTATTATATACAAGTGAGTTGACTAATTGATTTAAATTCAGTTGTTCTGTTACGATGATATTTTGTTGGGGTTTGGATACTGCCCAATGTGGTTATATTTTATTGGAAAGTGAATTTTGATAAAAATACTTGATCCATAAAATATTTTTATACTACGAAGACAATACACCGATAAAAAATAACTCAGATAGATATTGGTCCACTACTAACGATAGGTAGAGTCGGAGTGTTGTGTTATTATGAGACTATTGGGAGCCAATTGTTACTTGAAAATGTTAATTTGAATTTTTGAGTTTAATTGATGTTGTAGAAATACGATTGGGGGCTTTATATAATATTTTGTTTATATAGTTTACGTGAGTATTGAATTCAGTATTGAACTCGTTATGTTACGTGGCTTTGGAGACATAATTATGTGATTTGAGATGTATTTGATTTTTATAGTTTGACACGTATTTAAGTGTTTGAAACGTATTTGCGTGGTTGAGACATAATTACATGTTGGTGACATATTTACGCGTTTCCAGAAGTATTTACGGGATTGATACGTATTTATGTGATTCATATGTATTCATGTGTTTTGATACATATTTAGGTAGTGAAGAAGTGTTTATGTATTTTGATACGTACTTATGTAGTTGGAGTATATTTATGTGTTTTGAGATATATTTATATGATTGAGACGTATTTAGGTGTTTTGAGACGTATTTATGTGATTGAGAAGTATTTATGTGCTTTTAAACGTATTGCGGAAAATTTATTATTAAAGTTTGAATTGTGTTGATATTTGTTAAAAGTTTATGAGATTATTGAAATTTTAATGTGGATATTGGGATTGATTATTTTTAGTCTCATGGGACAGTTCAAAAGAAATTGAGTTATCTGTTGGATAAGAAATTGGCTGCAATATGTTAGCTTAAATGTTGGATGAAATTGGTAAACGCTAGTTATAGGATATGGCAATGGACTTGAAAAGTCATTCTAAGTGGAGAAATTATTGAGGTCGTAGACCTGTTGGAATTGAGATAGACCCAATCCACTGAGACTACCGTAATATTTTAAAGATATATTGTTATTTATTGATATTTTTATCAGAGTAGTGCAGTGGAAGTATTTAGAAACATAAGACTCTTTGGCAATTGGTTATCTATGTTAGGTGTTACCGACCAAAGTGCACTATGTCTGTAGGTTATTGGATATAATGTGGACCACTGCGGAATGGATTTCAACGGTTATGAATTATGGGTGACTTTCGGTTATAAGACCCTATATAGAGAACCATTGTTCTAGAATCGAGTGTGACTAATATGTCCGTGCGATGCAATTCTGAATTATTGTTTTGAAAGAAATTTCAAGGACAAAATTTAATTAAGGGGGACAGATTGTAATATCCCGAAAATTTATATTTTGAAAAATATTATTTTATGTAAGTCTAATATTTTTGGCAATGTTTTGCGAAATTATGATATAAATAATATTTAGTAATTTTTGGGGATTGAATGTTAATTTTAAATTGATTTTAAAAAGTCTGGGATTATTGTGTTATTTAAAATATGGTTTTAAGAGTTTTGGAATATAATTAATATTTTCTTTATTTTAAGAGGGGAGCATTGTGTAAATAGATAAATAAATTAGTGATAAAAAATCTTTTCCTTCATATTGAAGAAAACGAAATTTGACCAAGTATATATATATGTTTTTCTTAGACGTGTTATGTTGTTAATAATATTAATAATAATAATAAATAAATAAAAAACCAATCCATATGCACACAAGATAAGAGGATATATATTTACCTTTATATATGTTAAAAGGAAAAAGAAGATTGAGGTCATATATATGATTACATTACTTGAGAATAAAAATGTCCTTTTTGGCGAGAATATTATTACGGTTCGGATTCCGGTTTTGATTTCGGCTTCGAATTTCAGGTAAAATTTCTAACTCTTTTAATATATGTATTTAATTTTCCTATTTTGTAATTTATGTTATTATTGTTATTGAATTTTAAATGTTAAATTTTATAAAATAATTATGATTATGTTAAAATTATGTAGAAATCATGTTAATGTATTTTATTTGTTATATTAATTAAATGCATGTATGAGAGAAGTTGAAATTCAAATGAGCGTTGGCTCACAACCCCACAGTTTTGATTGCAAGGCCGGTGAGAGTGAACTGCACAAAGAATTTTAGTTGAATTTCTGTTCAATTTTTAATAGTTGTAATAATTATTAATCGTAATAATTATAATAATTATTAATTCTATATGGTTAGCTACAATTATTCAGAGTTTACTTTAAGAGAAATTTAATATAATAATTACATTTACTTAGGCCATTAGGAATCAATAGCGACGATTTATAGTATGTTTAGTTTATAACCTAAATAAATTTATTATTTAGTTTATAGTAAATTATTCAGAATGAAATCATAAATTTTATAGTAAATAATTGTACCTAATATCTACTGTGTTAAAATTGACTCCATAAATTGAACATAATTATCGACGTCGCATTATAAAATTCTCAAACTTTAAGTTAAGAAAAGTGTTGATTATTCAGTTTTAGCGTTAATTCTCCAGGGGGAGAAACCTAGTGACGGCCCTAGAAAACCGGGTCGTCACAAGTTGTAGTGAAAAAAGCAAGCTAGAGATTAGAAGAGGCAATAAGCAAATAATTTATGTTATGCAGGTAAGCTAATAATTTATTACCTATCCATATTTCACCTCAATTGCCAACTAAACATCCACAATCAGACTTGCTACTACCATGCCAACATAACCTGGCAAAATTAATAAAGACAAACAAGAAGGAAACTACCACTACACTGAGAATGATCTCAGAATAGTACAACTCATATAGTATCGAATCCATGGACAATATTAAGACCTTAGGTTGAAAATCGTACCTCTTGTGACTGAAAAGAATTTGAAATTTAGGCCCTCAAAAATAGACATATAAAAAGACAAAGAAAAAATAATTTGTTAGGCTCTTCCAAAAATAACACAAAGATGAAGACTCATTTTACGAATAATGGAAATTGAAAACCCTCTAACGATAACTGAGATCAACGACAACCATAGCCGTAAGAGTGACGTAAATTTTCTTACCGAACTCGATTAAAAATGACTTTGTAGCACAAGTGCAATGTTCTAACCAAGAACAAGTGCTATTAAGCCGTAAAAAAAAAAAAAAAAAAATGAAATCAAAACCAAGAAACAACTATCCTATTAACTCAAACAAAACATAATTGAAAGTTATTAATAAACGTAGTAAACAACAAAACGAATGAAAATAAGTTTTTATAAAATACACACCTCAATCAACTGTGCATTCTACATTTCTAGCAATGGATCAGTTTGCTTGGCACTCGACCCCTAACCCATCAATTTTGAAACTCAAATTAAAGTGCACTAATTGCATGAGAAACAACAAACAAAAAAATTCTATAGACAATGTACAAATTTTTGAAAAAAAAATTAGAAGGGGAAAAACTCACAGGAATCCGTGATGTGGTTCCCACAAATCACGCAACAATATCCACTTACAAAAATGCAAGGACCGATTTATAATTGGTTACAAAATAAAACATAACAATGGTAAATACAGGCCAAGAAATTAAACTTTATTACTCAAAAGTTTTAAGAAGTAAAATTGTAGAAACAAAAATAGCAAAATATTTCATGTAATCATAACCAAGAGTAAGAAAATAATTGTCGCACTTTCGGAAATACTCTTGAATCAAGTAGACTGTCGAGAGAAAGACGAGGAGAGAATAAGTTAACAAAAAATGTACAATTACAATTTGATTAGATTACATTGAAATCTTCAGCACAATCTCATAAATCACCAAAAGTTTACTTGTCCATCAAGTGAGCTTTCCTAAAATAAGCATATTGAAAAGTTCGATAAGGGAGTCATACCTCTTTGAGATCGCAAGAAAAATTCAGGATTGACAAGAACTCAATAAACTTTGCATACATACCTCTTTAATAGATATTCAACGCACCATAAATTTATTAGGTTAAAAGAAGTATGAAAGGAATATATGACCTTCAATACAATATCATAGACTTGTATGTTAGCCACTTATATCTCCTTGCCTGCGAAAATAAAGGTAAACTACTATCCACCAATAAACTTTGCATTCCTATATGATATTGATATATAAGGGCAAATTACTGTTTAAACCCTCTAACTATTGACACGTTTCTATGTAGTCTAATAAGTTTGTGTCATTTCACTTTAAACCCTCTTAGAATGTAACCAATTTTAATTGGTCGTTCTGTTAGCTTTTGCATCCAAACTAACAGAAAAACCAACATACTCATTGCATATGACTTTTTTAATGGTTAGAGTTGTCTTTTTATATTTTTTCTTCCATTCCTTTTCTTTTTCTTTTTCTATTTCCTCCTTCTCAGATCTATGTTGTTGCTCATGTATTCCATAGAATTCAAAACCTTAATCTTGATTTCAACCACCAATGTTGATTCCATCCCTATCAACCTATCAATGCAAGTATCATAATAGGTCATAGCCCCACTGATCGATGTCTTCATGTCGTCGATCTTCTTCTCCGTCAGTACCTTTTCTCCCGGAGCTACTTCTATTGCCGACAAGGACGTGTTGAGTTGAGTCAATGCGTCGACAAACTGACCCACATAGTCCCGCAATGCCTACAGGGATTGTGGGTCGTTGGACTTCGAGATCAACACTTTGGGGAGGGAAGAGAGAATTGTGAGCTACTTGAAGGCCTCACGGAGGGAGAGACTGAGCATAAATTCGGAATCAGTCTTGGGCAATGATTTCAAGCTAGCGATGGCGGAGGAATCGAGAAGCACAAATTTGGCTACCTAGTCATGGAGCAAATGGCCCTGAGAGAGTCAGTGGAGTTCGAAGAGACAGAAGCGGGAGACACGAAGGTGGACTCGTGGTCTTGAATTAAAGTACCGATTAGGGCACCGATGATTAAAGTAAGTAGGATGGCAAGAGAGATTGCAACGACGAAAATGCAACGTTTTGGGTGACCTTGCGGCGTTGAGAATTGACAATTTGGTCTTCTGATGGGTTTACGAAGTCATGGCCCTTCAGGTTATGGATTGAATCCAAAATTGTTGCAAATTCCTCTTCTAGATTGATGTTTGAAGAAAGATGCGATGAGCTCTGGAAATGGTTGATTTATCTGAGGAGAAAGAGGATGATAGAGTGAGAAATGGAGGAGGAGAGAGAGAAACACATGATTGATTTGAGGAGGAAAGAAAAAAGAAAAAAAAAATGAAAGAAAAAAATGCAAAAAGACAATTATACACCTTAAAAAAGTCACATGCAGTGCACATGTTAGTTTTTCAGTTAGTTTGGATGGAAAAAGCTAACAGAAGGACCAATTAAAATCAATTGCATACTTAGAAGGTTTAAAGTGAAAGGACACAAAACTTATTGGATTACATAGAAACGTATCAATAGTTAGATAGTTTAAAATGTAATTTGCCCGTGATATAGTTATCAAGGTCAAAATGAAAAAACGAAAGCCGATGTCACCAAAAGCTACTTAGTTAATAAAAATATGGAATAAACGATTAATTAAGGGCCTCCAATCATAAAAACTAAAAAAACAAAAGTAGAATAAAAATATAGAAACAACTATCCTGTAAACTCAAACAATACAGAATTGAAGGTTATTAATAAACGTAATAAACGAAAAAATGAATTAAAATAAGCCTCCATAAAATACACTTACCCCAAACAACCGTGCATTCCTCGTTTGTGGCTCTGGCTTGGTTAGCTTAACACTCGATACCTAATCCATCATGTTTGAAACTCAAATTAAAATGCATTAATCACATAAGAAAAAACAAACAAACAATTTTATAGACAATGTATAGATTTCCGGAAAACACAATTAGAGGGGAAAAAACTCATAGAGATTCATAATGTGGTTCCTTTGAAATCGTGCAATTTTCCAAAATGATACCTGCATCCAAAAATGTAAAGGACTGATTTATAATTGGGTACAAAAGAAAAGGTAAATACATACCAAGATTTAAAATTTTACGACTAAAGAGTTTCAAGAAATAAAATTTCAGAAACATAAGTAGAAAAATATTACATGTAATTATAATCAAGAGTAAAAAAATAATTATCATAATTTAGGAAAAACTCCTAAACAAAGTAGAATGTTAAGAGAGACACACAGAGAGAGAGAGAGAGAGAGAATAAGTTAACAAAAAAATACAATTACAATTTGATTAGATTACATTGTAACATTATCATAATCTAGTAAAGCACTAAAAGTTTGTTTGTCTATCACATAAACTTGCATAAAATAAGCCCATTGAAGAATGCTATAAGCCAGTCATACCTCTCTGATATCCCAAGGTAAGATTTGAGATCGACAAGAACTCAATAAACTTCGCATTCATACCTCTCTGATATCCAACATTCCATGAACTTACTTGGTTAATAGAAGTATGAAAGGAATATCTGACCTTCCATACACTACTATATAATTCTTTGTATGTTAGTCACTCATATCTCGCTGCCTGCAGAAACAAAGGTAAACTACTATCCACTAGTAAAGTTTGCGTTCTTTATCATATCAATATAATTGTCAAGGTAAAAATAATAAACAAAAGCCGACGTAACAAAAACTTAATTGGTTAACAAAAATATGAAATAAACAATTAATTAATTCCCTCCAATTCTAAATAACCGGAAAAAAATAAAAGTGGAATCAAAACCAAGAAACAACTATCCTATTAACTTAAACAATACGGAATTGAAGATTATTAATAAACGTAGTAAACAACAAAATGAATGAAAATAAGCTTTCATAAAATACACACACCCCAAGCCACCGTGCATTCTACATTTGTGACAGTGGCTTGGTTTGCTTGGCACTTGTCCCCTAACCCGTCAATTTTAAAGTGTACTAATCACATGAGAAACAATAAACAAACAAACAATTCTATAGACTACATACAGATTTCCGGAAAACAAATTAGAGGGGAAAAAACTCATAGAGATCCGTGATGTGGTTCCTACAAATCATGCAGTTATCTACAACAATATCCACTTACAAAACTGCAAGGACCGATTTATAATTAACTACAAAATAAAACATAACAATAGTAAATACAGGCCAAGAAATTAAACTTCACTACTCAAAAATTTTAAGAAGTAAAATTGCAGAAGCAAAAATAGCAAAATATTACATGTAATAATAATCAAGAGTAAGAAAATAATGATCACACATTTGGAAATACTCTTATATAGAGTAGAATGTCGAGAGACAAAGACAAAGAGAGAATAATTTGCCAAAAAAAATACAATTATAATTTGATTGGATTACATTGTAATCTTCATCATAATCTCATAAATCACCAAAAGTTTACTTATCTATCATGTGAACTTGTATAAAATAAGCATATTGAAAAGTTCGATAAGGAAGTCATACCTCCTTGATATCCCAAGGAAAATTTGGGATCGGCAAGAACTCAATAAACTTTGTATTCATACTTCTCAGATAGATGTCCAACACACCATAAATTTACTGGGTTAAAATTAGTATGAAATGAATATCTGACCTTCAATACAACATCATAGACTTCGTTGTATGTTATTGTACGGCGAGGATTTAATCGCTCGCGTATTGACTACTCGCAAGTGCACGAGATCCAGTTTTAATATAGTAGATCTTTGAATATCGGATATCGTTCCACTAGGAATATGAGTAATTTAGTTGAATATTGTAATTGGTATAGTCTCTTATTATCTCGACTATTCAAAAATTGTTTATATTTTAATTAACAACTAAGATAAATAACAACTATTAGGTTAGTTCTAATTACATTAATTACCTAGGTATTGATTTCTTTCATATAATACATATTTGACTTCATTTAGTTAGCTATAACAGTGTTTATCCATTCCGACAATCTCTGTATCTACAATTCCTCCGCTACCTCTCCCGAGTGTAAGACGGGGGATTACACGATTTCGTGTCAACGAAGAAGTCCCCCTCAACGCCTTAACGACCCTAGGTCGCGTGAGTCTTGAGTCAACGTCATGGATTGCACACGTTCTAACGCCCTCCTGGGTCGTTAGAACATCACGTTGTGTTTACCCTTATCTGAATCCAAGGTTACCTCTCCCAAGTGTCAAACCCCGTATTCTCGGTTTATCAATACAAGCATAATATCAAGAATAACGGTAAACACAATCGGATTTAGACAAACATCCATTAAAGTAACATTAATTCATTCAAACTAACATTTACATGATTTCAACAACACCTAAGTAATATTTAACTAATACTACATGATCTTAGCCATATACCATACAAAATAAGACTGATTCAACATCATTAGATATGGAAAAGCGGTTACAAAGATAAAAACAAGAGAAGAACGATCAAATCTGAGAATGGAACGGTCCACTGTCGCTAAAGATTGCTCCGCAAATGATTCCTCTTCTTCCAAATGATGAACCTCCTCCTTGATCTCTCCAAAATGGCTTAAGAACACTATATTAGGGTTAGGAACCTTGAACAACAACTTTCAGACGTGGGAAATGGGTATTTATAGGCCTAAGGTTTCAAAAAGATCTAAAAATATATTTTTGTCTGAACAGAGATTTCCGCCTAGGCGGTAGTTTCTCCGCCTAGGCGAAGGAGTGAGTTGGTTAACTTTCCGCCTAGGCGGAGGTTTCTCCGCTTAGGCGGGGGCTAACATAAAACATTCTGACGTTTATCCGCCTAGGCAGTAGTTCACTCGCCAAGGCGGAGGTTCAACAATCCAACTCCCTGACGGTTCTTCGCCTAGGCGGTGGTTTTCTAGCCTAGGCGGAGTTTCAGCACTCCAACTCTCTGACGGAACTTCGCCTAGGCGGTGGCTACTTCGCTTAGGCGGAGGTTCTGCTGGTCTTGAAATCTCATTTTTTTCATATTTTCTTTACCATTTCTCCACCGTTTCGCTCGATTTGTCAATTGTTTACGTCCTACACCTGATTTATATAAAAACAACTAAAACGCAATTTAAAACATTAATAAAACACTCGAAAACTGACAAATTCGACTTGGAAGTAGATAGGTATTTTAAACCTATCAGTTATCCACTTATATCTCCCTGCCTGCGAAAACAAAGATAAACTACTATCCACCAATAAACATTGCATTCCTATATGATATCGATATAAGCGCAAATTACCGTCTAAACCCTCTAACTATTGACACGTTTCTATGTAGTCTAATAAATTTGTGTCATTTTAGTTTAAACCCTCTAAGTATGTAACCAATTTTAATTGGTCTTTCTGTTAGCTTTTGTATCCAAACTAACAGAAAAACAACATGTGCACTGCATATGACATTTTTAAGGGGTAAAAATTGTCTTTTTACATTTTTTTTCTTTCTTTCTTTCTTTTTCTTTTTCTATTTCCTCCTTCTCAGATCTAAGTTGTTGCTCATGTATTCCTTGGAATTCAAAACCTTAACCTTGATTTAAGCCACCAATGTCGATTCCATCCCTATCAATACAAGTATCATAATAGGTTATAGCCCCACTGATCGAGTCTTCATGTCGTTGATCTTCTTTTCCGTCAGCACTTTTTCTCCCGGAGCTACTTCCATCACCGACAAAGACATGTTTAGTTGACTCAGCACCTCGGCGAACTAACCCACACAGTCCCGCAATGCCGACTAGGATCACAGGTCATTGGACTTTGAGATCAACAATTTGGGGAGGGAAAAGAGATTAGCAAGCTACACGACGGCCACATAGAGGGAGAGACTGAGTATGAATTCCGAATTGGCCTTGGGCGATGATTTTGAGCTAGCGACGGTGGAGGATATGGAAAGCACGAATCTGGGTACCGAGTCATGGAGCAAATGGCCTTGAGCAAGTTGGCGGAGTTCGAAGAGACAGAAGCTGGAGACTTGGAGGTGGACTCTTGGTCGTGAATTAAAGTACCGATTAGGGCATCGACGATTAAAGTCAATCAAAAGGCAAGAGAGATTGTGACGATGACGATGTAACGCTTCTGGGTGACCTTACAGCGATGAGAGGTGACAATTTGATCTTCTGAGGGGTTTGCTAAGTCGTGGCCTTTTTAGGTTATGGATTGAATCCAATTTTTTTGCAGATTCTTCTTCTCAATTGATGTTTGAAGAAAGATGTGATTAGCTCTAGAAAAGGTTGATTGATCTGAGGCGAGAAATGATGACAAAGTGAGAAATGGAAGAGGAGAAGGAGAGAGAGAGACGGGGGATTGATCTGAGAAGGAGAAAAGAAAAAAGAAAAAGAAAATGAGAGAAAAATAAATGTAAAAAGACAATTTTACCCCTTAAAAAAGTCATGTGCAGTGCACATGTTGGTTTTTCAGTTAGTTTGAATGAAAAATGCTAACAGAAGGACCAATTAAAATCGGTTGCATACTTAGGGGGTTTAAAGTGAAATGATACAAACTTATTAGATTACATAGAAATGTATCAACAATTAAAGAGTTTAAAAGGTTATTTGCCCTTGATATAATTATCAAGGTCAAAATGAAAAAACGAAAGCCGATTCACCAAAAGCAATTTGGTTAACAAAAATATAGAATAAACAATTAATCAAAGGCCTCCAATCCTAAAAACTCAAAAAACAAAAGTAGAATAAAAACATAGAAACAACTATCCTATAATCTCAAACAGTTCAGAATTGAAGGTTATTAGTAAACATAGTAATTGAAAAAATGAATTAAAATAAGCTTCTATAAAATACACCTACCTCAATCAACCGTGCAACCCTTGTTTGTGGCACTGGCTTGGTTAGCTTGGCATTCAATATATAATCCATCAAGTTCGAAAGTCAAATTAAAGTGTACTAATCACATAAGAAACAACAAAAAAAATAAGGGGCATTCGGTAAGAGATCCCTTATTTCATCCTTAATTTTATAAAAGTCCCAGAGGCGGAAACAATTTGTGTTTTAATCCCGTCTATGTAAAAAAGGCAGAAAGCCCACTACATGCACTTGCACACGCGCGGTTACATGTAACAACTTTGTGTGTAAATTTTTATTAGATATAACAAATATTACTGTATTTTGTAACATGTAACTAATTTGTATGTAAAAATTTGTTAAATGTAACAAAAATTTCACAAAATACGTGTAACTAATATTAAACTAATTTATATATATAATATTTTTTAAATTTTACATATATTACACAGATATATGTAATTGTAATATGTAACTAATATTACATATGTACATATAACAAAAAAAAAACACAGATATATGTAAAAATATAACAATTATTAAATTGTAACTAATATTCGTTACATATAATTAATATTTACTATAATACAAATTTATTCACCAAGTTTTTTCTACAATCCCTGTAATGCGGGATTAAAACTCAAGTAAAATCCAACTTAAAGGACTAAATTAAAACTTATGTCTTAAGTGAGACTTTTTTAAAATTAGGTTTATTATTTAAGACTTCAGGTCGATTATCCCAAAAAAACAATTCTATAGAGTATGTACTTATTTCCGGGAAACAAAAATTAAAAGGGGAAAAGCTCACAGAGATCCATGATAAGGTTCCTTCAAATCGTGCAGTTTTCCGAAATGATATCCGCATCTAAAAATGCAAGGATCGATTTATAATTGGCTACAAAATAAAACATAACAATGGTAAATACATACCAGAATATAAAACTTTAATATTAAAGAGTTTCAAGAAATAAAATTTCAGGAACATAAATAGCGAAATATTACATGTAATGATAATCAAGAGTAAGAAAATAATTATCACAATTTCGAAAATAATCTTAAATAGAGTAGAATGTCAAGAGAGAAAGTGAGAGCAAATAAGTTAACAGAAAAAGTACAATTACAATTTAATTATATTACATTAAAATCATTATCACAATCTAATAAATTACCAAAAGTTTGTTTGTCTATCACCTAAACATATAAGGCAGTTATACCTCTATGATATCCCAATGTAAGATTTGGGATAGACAAGAATTCAATAAACTTCACATTCATGCTTTTCTGATATCCAATGCACATTAACTTACTTGGCTAACAAAAGTATGGAAGGAATCTCTGACCTTCAATACATTACTATATAATTCTTTGTATGTTAGCCACTCATATCTCCTTACCTGCAGAAACAAAGGTAAATTACTATCCACCAATAAACTTTGCATTCATTATGATATCGATATAATTATCAAGATAAAAATAATAAACAAAAGCTGATGCACCGAAAACTTAATTTGGTTAACAAATATATAGAATAAACAATTAATTAAGTGCCTCTAATCCTAAAACACTCCAAAAATGAATAAGTGAAATCAAAACCAAGAAACAACTATCCGATTAACTCAAACAATACAGAATTGAAGGTTAATAACAAACATAGCAAACATCAAAATGAATGCAAATATGTTTCTATATACCCCAAGCCACCGTGCATTCTACGTTTGTGGTACTAGCTTGGTTTGCTTGCCACTCAAGCCGTAGCCCATCAATTTTAAAACTCAATGAAAGCTCACTAATCACATGAGAAGCCACAAACAAACAAGTCTATAGACTATATACAGATTTCCAAAGAACAAAATTAGAAGGGAAAAAACTCACAGAGATCCACAATGTGGTTCTTGCAAATCACGCAGTTATCGACAACGATATCCACATATGAAAATGCAAGACCCGATTTATAATTGTCTACAAAATAAAACATAACAATGGTAAATACAAGCCTAGATATAAAACTTTACTACTGAAAAGTTTTAAGAAATAAAATTGTAGAGAAAGAAATAGTAAAATATTACTCGTAATCATAATCAAGAGTAAGAAAATAATTATCACACTATAGGAAATACTCTTAAAAATAGAGTAGAACATCAAGACAGAGAGTGGGAGAGAGAATAAGTAAACAAAAAAAAGTATAATCACAATTCAATTCGATTACATTATAATCTTTATCACCATCTGATAAATCACTAAAAGTTTACTTTTCTATCACGTGAACTTGAATAAAATAAACCTATTGAAGAGTGCTATACGGGAGTCATACCTCTCTGATATCCCAAGGTAAGATTTGAAATCGGCAAGAACTCAATAAACTTTGCATTCATACCTCTCTAATATCCAACGCACCATAATAGGTTAAAAGAAATTTGAAAGGAACATATGACCTTCAGTACAATATCATACCAGAAATCTAGTTCCTTCAAATTGAGCAATTTTCCAAAACGATATCCGCATCCAAAAAATGCAAGGACCGAATTATAATTGGCTACAACATAAAACTTTACTATTGAAAAGTTTAAATAAGTAAAATTGCAGAAACAAAAATAGTAAAACATTACAGGTAATCATAATCAAGACTAAGAAAATAATTATCACACTATAGGAAATACTCTTAAATAGAGCAGAACGTCCAGAGAGAGAGGGGCAACGAGAATAAGTTAACAAAAATGCACAATTACAATTTGATTGAATTACATTGTAATCTTTATCACAATCTCATAAATCACCAAATTTTACACATCTATCGCGTGAACTTGCATAAAAGAAAAGGAAGTCATACCTCTCTGATATCTCAAGGTAAGATTTGGGATCGACAAGAACTCAATAAATTTTGCATTCATATTCTTTTTTCTTTAAATCCAATGCACCATAAACTTACTAGGTTAAAAGAAGTTTGAAATGAATATCTGACCTCCAATACAATATCATATATATATCCTTGTATATTAGCCACTTACATCTCCTTACTTGCAGAAATAAAGGTAAACTACTATCCACCAATAAACTTTGGATTCCTATATAGTATTGATATAATTATGAAGGAAAAAATGAAAAAATGAAAGTTGATGCACCAAAAAGTTACTTGGTTATCAAAAATATGGAATAAACAATTAATCAAGGGCCTCCAATCCTTAAAACTCATAAAACAAAATTAAAGTAAAAAACATATAAACAACTATCCTACAAACTCAAACAGTACAGAATTAAAGTTTAATAATAAACATGGTAAAAGGCAAAATGAATGAAAATAAGCTCCCATAAAATACACATACCCCAAGCAACCTTGCATTCCTCGTTTTTGGCACTGACTTGGTTAGCTTGGCACTCGTTACCTAATCCATCAAGTTCGAAACTCAAATTACAGTGCACTAATCACATAAGAAACAACAAATAAACAATTCTATAGACTATGTACAGATTTTCGGAAAACAAAATTAGAAGGGGAGAAACTCACAGAGAACCACGATGTGGTTTCTGCAAATCGCACAATTATCCACCACGATATCCGCATACAAAAAAGTAAGGACCAATTCATAATTGGCTACAAAATAAAACATAACAATGACAAAATATAAAACTTTACTATTGGAAAGTTTTAACAAGTAAAATTGTAGAAACATAAATAGCAAAATATTTTACGTAATCATAATCAAGAGTAAGAAAATAATTATCACACTTTAGGAAACTCTTAAATAATGTAGAATGTCAAGAGAGAAAGAGAGAGAGAGAGAATAAGTTAACAAAAAAAAAATACAATTACAATTTGATCGGATTACATTGTAATCTTTTATCACAATCTCATAAATCACCAAAAGTTTACTTGTCTATCACGTGAACTTGCATAAAATAAGTCATTGAAGAGTGCTATAAAAAAGTCATACCTTCTTGATATCTAAAGGAAAGATTTGGGATCGCCAAGAACTCAATAAACTTTGCATTCATACGTATCTGATTTCCGACATACCATAAACTTATTAGGTGAAAAGAAGTATGAAATGAATCTCTGACCTTTAATGCAATACCATTTAAATCTTCATATATTAGCCACCCATATCTCCCTACCAGCAAAAAACAAAAGTAAACTACTATCACCAATAAAGTTTGCATTCTTATATGATATTGATATAATTATCAATGAAAAAATGAAAGCCAACACACCAAAAACTTACTTGGTTAAACAAAAATATGGAATAAATAATTAATTAAGGGTCTCTAATCCTAAAAACTCAAAAAAACGAAAGAAAAATAAAAACCTAGAAACAACTATCCTGTGAACTCAAACGACACGGAATTGAAGGTTATTAACAAACGTAGTAAACGACAAAATGAATGAAAATAAGCTTTTATAAAATACACATACCCCAAACAACCGTGCATCCCTCGTTTGTGGCACTGGCTTGGTTAGCTCGGGACTCGATACCTAACCCATCCATTCGAAATTCAAATTAGAGTGCACTAATCACATAAGAAAGAAGAAACAAACAATTCTATAAACTACGTACAGATTTCTGGAAACAAAATTAGAGGGGGGAAAACTCACAGAGATCCATGAGGTGGTTCTTGCAAATCGCGCAATCATCCGCATACAAAAAATGCAAGAATCGATTCATATTTGGCTAAAAAATAAAACATAACAATGGTAAATAATTGTCAAGATATAAAACTTTACTACTAAAAAGTTTTAATTAGTAAAATTGCAAAAACAGAAATAGCTAAATATTACACGTAATCATAATCACGAGTAATGGAGGCACCTGCAATCTCTCCAAGCCTGTTAAATGATGAACTCCAAATTTGACCAAAAATACCCGTCACCCTCTGGTTTTCCACCCACTACGGAAATTGGAACTTATGGAGGAACAAAGAAGGAACTGATTTATCTGAGTCTTGCATAAAGCCCAACGAGATTACTGACTTGCCAATCAACCAGACCATCAAGATTTTTTGATCGAGATTCGTTGCCATATGTCTCTCAATCAACTTGTCCACAAATGCTCGAATCATTTAAAGAAGAGAGAGGGGGAGAAAGAGAGAGAGAAAGATTAAGTAAGAAATTGGAATAATTAAAAACATGCTCTCACAAATGCACAAACAACATTGAAATAATCACAACAGACATCATCTAAAAAATTATGAACAACATTATTCACCAACAAATCCCATAACAACACTACCCAAGTTCAGATTGAACTGTAAAAACAGATTGATGCCTAAAAAACGAAGTTAAACAGAATTAAAAGAAAACGCAGTAGCACCTTGTTTTGCTTTTGGGATCAAGAAACTCAA
The DNA here is from genome assembly GCA_016647705.1 of Eucommia ulmoides. Taxonomy (NCBI): domain Eukaryota; kingdom Viridiplantae; phylum Streptophyta; class Magnoliopsida; order Garryales; family Eucommiaceae; genus Eucommia; species Eucommia ulmoides. Next base: position 31,577,701 of record CM028336.1, read on the forward strand.
AAACAGTCATTGCTTTCAAGATCTGAAATATTCCACAGTGGCGGCGACTAGTTCACAGGGGGAACGACTACGCTGGTGGTGATGGTCGGGGCTTGTGGCTGAAAAATAAAGAGGGCGGCGATTCTTGATTTGGAAACTTACCACCGTCATCACCAACGTTGTCGTTGTGCTGTTCTCCATCTTCCGTGCTCTCTATTTGTAGTCTAGATCATCGCCCAAGAGAGAGGTTCGGAAAATTCCAGATCTAGAAACTTACCATTGTCATCGTCACCGTCACCGTCACCGTCATCGCCGTGCCGTTTGTCCTCTAGATTATTGTCTCTTCCTTCGCTCATATCGTTTCCTTTATTTGAGGGTGGTAGCAAAGAGAAAGAGGCGAGTGGAGGAGATGGTGAGTGACAATCAGCTGAAAATGAAGAGAGAGAGTTTAGAGATAGGAGGGTTGAAGCACATTAGGGTTTCCTACATTTATTACTATTGGTAAATTAGGGTTAGTTTTGGTATGAATTTGATTGATTAGAAATTTGAATAATTTAGGAAAGTAGTGATTTGAATAAATTATGAAACTCATTCATTGTGTGGATTTTAGGGTTAACAACTGTGTGTTATTCTTTTCCTATTTAAAGGTGTTTGCTCCCTTATATTTGTATCAATGAATAAGAGATTTTTTCTCACATTTCTTTCTATATGGTATCAGAGCCCTAGGGTTTGATCATGAATTTTAAAGGTTGCCATGGTTGGCTCCAGCTTAGGCTCGTCGAATAGCAGCAGCGGGGAAATGTCATCAGGGGGTTTGCAGTCGCCGTTTCTGGCGATGTTATCGGGGGGTTCGCAGTCATCGTTTTCGGCAATGTTGTCGGGAGCTACACCGCCATCGCTGCCACCACCTTCGACTATTTCTTCGCAAACACCTTTTTCGGAGGCTTCTTTCTCTGAAAATTCTCTTCAAATCACCATTCACAAATTAAATGGAAAGAATTACCTTGAGTGGTCTCAGTCTGTGCGGTTAGTGATCGACGACAAAGGAAAACTCGGGCACTTGAATGGCGAAGTCATACCTCCAACCGCCGATGATCCGAGATATAGGTAGTGGCGTTTGGAAAACTCAATGGTGACTGTCTAGCTGATCAATTGCTTGGAACCAATTGTGGGAAAAGCTTTCTTGTACCTGCCGACGACTCGCAATGTCTGGGAAGCAGCTCGGGAAACCTATTCAGATTTGGACAATCACTCACAATTGTTCGAATTAAACACCCGAATGTGGAAGATGTAGCAAGCCAATTGTGAGGTAACAACCTACTATAATGATATGATGACGGTTTGGCAGGAATTGGATATGTTTGAAATTGAGCAATGGGAGAATCCAAATGATAGTGCTCAGTACAAAAAGAAGGTTGAAAAAAGCCAAGTATTTGTGTTCTTGACTGGTCTGAACAAAGAACTCGATGAGGTTCGAGGACATATTTTAGGAAAGCAACCCTTGCCGACGATAAGGGATGTCTTTTTCGAAGTACATAGAGAAGAAGCATGACGACAAGTGATGTTGAAGAACATCGATGAACAAAAAATAGATGGTGAATGATCTGCTCTTGTGGCTCGAGGTGCAGATTCTGAGGGAGATAGGAGAGGAGGAAAGCAGAGGCCTTGGTGTGACCATTGTAGAAATCCATGGCATACCTGGGAAAATTGCAGGAAACTGCACGGGAAATCAACAAATTGGAAGAAGAACCCAGGCAGTGACACTAGGTCAGGGGGAGATGTCGGCGTATTTCAAGCTAGCAACTCAGATCCAGGACAACAATCTTCCTCGGAATCGCTTCTGTTTACAAAGGAACAGATAGAGCACCTATATGGAATGTTTCAGTCCTAATCCTTAGGAAATTCTAACTCATCTTGTTCTTTAGCACAATCAGGTAACTGTTTCACTGTTGTCATTGCTTGTACCAAGTCTAATGGTTCCTGGATATTAGACTCAGGTGATACTGATCATATGATTGGCACTTTGCAACTTTTTTCTTCATATACACCTTGTGCAGGGAATCAAAAAGTTAAAATTGTTGATGACTCTTTTGCTATTGTTGCAGGGAAAGGGAAAGGAACAATTACCATTTCCCCTTCTCTAATTCTTAAAAATGTTTTGTTATATAATCTCATGTCTATCAGCAAATTAACCCTTAATCATAATTGTTAAGTTAATTTTTTGTCTTCTCGTTGTGAATTTCAAGATTTAACCTCAGGGAAGATGATTGGGGGTGTTAAATAAGATGGTGGCCTGTACCTTTTTAATAACGGATCAACCTTTGGAAGGCAAGATCAGTAGACTTTTTTCAATTCTATTTATGTTTCTAGTGACAATAAGATTATGTTATGGCATTATCAATTAGGACATCAAAATTTTCAATATTTAAAACATTTGTTTCCCAAGTTATTCATGAATAAAAATTCTTCTGTTTTTCGATGTGAATCTTGTGAGTTAGCAAAACATCATCGGGCTATTATTCCACCTCAACAGTATAAGAAATCAAAACCATTTACCATGATTCATAGTGATGTTTGGGGTCCTTCTAGAGTGCCAACTTTTTCTGGGAAACGTTTGTTTGTTACTTTCATTAATGATCATAATAGAGTCACTTGGATGTTCCTTTTAAAAGAAAAATCTGATTATAAATTGTGTTTAACAATTTTTATAATATGATTCAAACACAATTTCAAACTTTGATTAAAATTTTTTGAAGTGATAATGGAAAAGAATTTTTTAACACTGTGTTAGGGAATGTTTTTGCCGAAAAAGGGATTGTTGACCAAAGTTCTTGTAATAATACACCTCAACAAAACATGGTGACTGAAAGAAAAAATAGATATCTCCTTGAAGTTGCTAGAGCTATAAGTTTTCAAACTAAGGTTCCTAAATATCTTCGAAGAGACGCTGTTTTAACAGCCACTTATTTGATTAATAGGCTACCTACAAGAAATTTGAACTTTAAAACACCTATAAAACTTTTCACCGAATGTTTTCCCACCACTCGGCTCACAATAGATATTCCCTTAAGTTTTTTTGGAAGTGTAGACTTTGTTCGTAATCATGATCCTAGACGTTCTAAGCTTGATCCAAAGGAACGTAAATGTATGTCACATTCTTTAAAGGACAATCCTACTACAGAAATTCCCATCTTCAGAGGGAGAGCACTGGTGAAGATGATTTTTTTAAATGGTTCATTTTTTGAGTTTGTTCAAGATGATGTTTCTCACAACCAGTTACCAAAAGAGAATGATATAGAAAATACAAAATCTGGGGAAATAAATAAATTAAATGTTGAAAATATTGAACCTACCAATGAACGACCTTTGGTAATGCCATCTCAGAATCAAAATATTGAAACTACAGAGATGTGTGCTAAACAGTATAAAAGTCTTGTATATTCAAAGGAGTATCTAGCACAAAAAAGAGACACCATCCCACAACACCACCAAGAATCTAATCAGAGGTTGGATAATAAAATACATGATGATTCGTCAAAGATTCCTCTAGGTAATTCGAAGTCAAATTCTTCTAGTCAGCTTGATCTTCCCAATTCTCTCAAGAAAGGCCTTTGTCAAATTTTGTATCTTACAAAAATATTTCATTTTCATATTGTGCCTTCATTTCACAAATGTCTAGTGTGGGCATTCCTAATAGTGTCCAGGAGGCTGTAAATGTTCTTGAGTGGAAAGAAGCGATTTTTTAGGAGATGAGAGCTCTGGAGAAGAATGCTACTTGGGACAAAATGGATCTGCCTGATGGGAAGACTGTTGTTGGTTGCAAATGGGTATTCACAGTGAAGTACAACTCAGATGGATCTTCGGAAAGATACAAGGCTCGCCTTGTAGTTGAAGGCTTCACTCAGACATAAGGACTGGACTACTCTGAGACTTTTTCTCCAGTGACGTAGCTAAATACAGTTCAGATACTTTTGTCTATTGCTGCTAATCTTGATTGGCCTCTGAATCAACTGGATGTGAAGAATGACTTTTTGAATGGAGACTTAGAAGAGGAAGTCTATATGGAGCCTCCACCTGGCTTTACTGAGAAGTTTGATACCAAGGTATGTAAACTAAAGAAGTCTCTATATGGTCTTAAACAGTCTCCTAGAGTTTGGTTCGAGAGATTTACAAAGTTCGTTAAGAGCCAAGGATATACACAAGGACAATTTGATCATACTATATTCACAAAGAAATCTACCAAAGACAAGATCTATGTCTTGATTGTCTATGTGGATGATATAATTTTGACTGGAGATGAACAGATTGAAGCAGAACCCACTCAAGGAATTCGAGATTAAATATTTGGGCCAATTAAAGTATTTTCTTGCAAGAAAGTGGCAAGGTAAAAAAAAGGCATTGTAGTTTCGCAACAAAAGTAAATTCTAGATCTCTTGAGAGAAACTGGAATGAGTGGTTGCACACATTTTGACACTCCAATAGAAGCTAATGCTAAACTTGTAGATGTAAAAGATGACATTCCAGTAGACACGGGAAGATACCAAAGACTGGTTGGAAGACTGATCTACTTGTCACATACACGTCCTGACATTGCTTTCGTTGTGAGCATGGTGAGTTAATTTATGCATTCTCCGTATGAAGAACATATGGAAGCTATGTATCGAATTCTTCGTTATCTGAAAAGCACCCCAAGAAAATGACTCTTCTTCAAGAAAAATGAGAAGAGATGGATTAAGGTGTATACAGATGCTGATTGGGCAGGTTTGGTCACTGATAAAAAATCAACATCGGGATACTATACATTTCTATGGCGCAATCTAGTTACTTGGAAGTGCAAGAAGTAGAGTGTTGTTGCTAGAAGTAGTACTAAGGCGGAATTCAGATCAATAGCACATGAAGTGTGCGAGATTTTTTGGCCAAAATGGGTTCTAGAAGAACTTAAAAGACTAGTAAGTCTTTCTATGAAATTATATTGTGACAACAAGGGGGCTATCAGCATTGCTCATAAATCCGGTTCTACACGACAAGACAAAACATGTTGAGATTGAAAGACACTTTATAAAAGAAAAGTTTGAAGAAGGAATAATTTGTACTCCATTTGTACCCACCACACAACAAATTACAGATGTTTTGACAAAGGGCTTCAAGTGAGCAAGTTGGACATGATGGATATCTTTGCACTAACTTGAGAGGGAGTGTTGGTAAATTAGGGTTAGTTTTGGTATGAATTTGATTGATTAGAAATTTGAATAATTTAGGAAAGTAGTGATTTGAATAAATTAGGAAACTCATTCATTGTATGGATTCTAGGGTTAGCAACTGTATGTTATTCTTTTCCTATTTAAAGGTGTTTGCTCCCTTGTAATTGTATCAATAAATAAGAGATTTTTTTCCTTACTTTCTTTCTATAATTACAATGGTATAAACGTCCATTCACCATTTTTTGTTAACTGTCAAGGGCTATATACTAAGAATATTTTGAAAAATGACTAAATTACAACAAGAATGTATAAAAGGTTTGTTTACTAAATTAACTCTTAAATAAGGGCTAGACAATCAAAAAACCTTTTTAATTTTGAACAATATTAATTGTATAAGAAATTTATAAAAAAAATAAAATAGAAAGCAATTATTATATAAAAAAAAATATGAGAAGATTCTGAAATAAGAAAGCAACCAAAAGAAAGAAAGAAAAAGAAGAAATAAACTAATAACAGAAAACAAATAAAGAGGGGGGGAGAAAAGCAACATTTATGTTACGAATGAAAAAAATAAATAAAAGAGGAAATGACTTGATTGAGTAATTGGAAAGGAAAAATAAAAATAAAGTCTGGAAATAAAACAGAAAAAAAATAGTAATTGACAAAAACAGAAAAACAAAAGGGAAGAAGATCGGAAAATAGAGAAGAAGAAGAAGTGAAACAGAACAAACAAAGAAGATAGAAAAAAAACGAGCTTGTTGAATGAATTGAGGAAGTATAGAAGAAGAATCATTGGAACCATCTGGGAACCCAAAGAAGAAAATGAAGAGCTAATGCAAATAAATAACAAGTAGAAGTACTAAAGAAGATTCACAAGGGAAAAAGTTTTGGGTTTGTAGAAACGACATCTAAGATAACCTCCATCTCAACTCTCGCAAAGAGATTACAACCAAACATTGGTATAACAATACTAAATGTGCCCCCAACAGAGCCATGATGCAGGCACTTTTAAAAGTGTTAACACAGAACAAGTTCATATAAATGATTAGGAAATTAGTCTGTTTACAAAGGCCATATTCTTTATTTTCCTTCATTTGGTTTCTTAAAGTTGGGATTTTCCGTATTAGTCTAATTGCACTCGATCAGGTTATTTCCATGTTCTTATTTTTAATTTTTTGGTAGTTTTAACTGATTCAGAAAATTAATTTGCAATTACAATTGAAGTAAACAAAAGGGAGTAGAACATAAAAAACAAACAAGGTTGGAAGCTTACAGTGTTGCCAAGTGCTTCCAGTGAGATCCTCGGCCTTTCTGGTTGCTTCACCTCCCTTCTTCCCCCATCTACCTAGGACATCTCGGACGCTATCCATCATATCTGTCCAAAGCATAAGAAAACCACAATTCAAATAACTATTATCTACTTTCAATTCAATCAAGCTCCAATAATTTTTCATTTGATCAACCCTATCAAGTGTCTGTGTGTGACATAAATGTAAATATATATACACATACACACACATGTCGACGGAGACACTTTGACTTCAATTCGCAATGTCTTCGAAAATATCGGGGTGAAAACACATCTCGACAAAAGTGCGTTTAAAATTCTGTGTAGCTAAGCATTCCAAAATCAACAAAAAATGCGGTAGGAAAAAAAAATGCAACAGAAGAACTAAAAATAACAGCAGAAAAAATTTATTGACACCAACATGACAAACACGAATATGCAACAATTTGTGAAAAAACAAGACACCACATGACTGGGACTCGTCAGTGAATAAATATTGTGATATGGATATATATTTATTTATTTATGACATGCATGCTATACAAATGAACTTTTTCCCTTCATTTTTTACCATCTTGTAATAAAGAGGTCCTAACACTTGCATTTGAAAAAAACTACAAAAAGAAGAGATACCTTGGAGAAGGCTCTGTTTTAATCTGGTTTTATTGGTATTGCAAGGTGCCCTCCAAAAATGATTCTGTCATAACTACCCATTTCTCTGTTTTGTACAAGCAACGATAGCCTCTTCAAATTTGTCATGCAAAGGCAGAGTTGATGCAATTATTATATAAAAAAAAACAGAGAAGATTTTGAAATAAGAAAGCAATAAAAACGAAGTGGGGAGCAACACTTATGTTACAAAAGAACAAATAAATAAAAGAGGAAATAAGATGATCAAGTAAACAAAAAGGAAAAATTAAAAAATACGATGAAAAAAAAACAAGTACTAACTGACAAAGACAGAAAAGCATAAGGGAAGAAGATACGAAGCACAACAAGCAGAGAAGACAGAAAATATAGCTTGTTGAAGATACAAAGAAGATCGAAGTAGAGAAGCAACAACAAAGAAGAAGAAGATGAAAGAATAAGGAGGAGGAGGTGGAGGAGGTTAACCCGGAGGCTGGTAGAAATGGACACACTAAAAAGTTGAAAACTTGCATGCTTTCATTTCTAATTCCAATTCCAAGACTTCAATTTCGTGCAAGCAAAAACATTACTTAAGTGTAAATATTAAAACCAAAATTTGTTCACTTTTGGCCTACTCCTACCCAACAAACAATATGTAGTTGTATTGTGCCATATGAGCTTCTGCACCTGTAAGAAAAGAAAAAAAGTTCAAGAAATATCGAAATCCAAAAGTATACATCAGAGACGATTATAAAAAGCAATGTTATAATTACAGCGAGACATAGTTGTTCTTGTTTTTCTTTCAATTGAGAATTGAACTACAATTCCCTTTCATGATATTTGAAAAATATCAAATGAAAAGAAAAATGTGTCCTAAAGTGTGTGGAAGTTTTAAAACCTTCTTATAATTTGATTGATACAAAAAGTTGCTAAAAAAGAAAGAGGGCAATTATTTTGGAACATCCTAAAAAGTGAAGTTGGATACTATTTTGGAACAGAGGGAGTACTACATTTTTTCAATACACATAAAAATAAAATGACACTATTCGACGTATCACCTGAAACTTACCCATACATCTATTATACAATTTTGTGTTCGACTTTTATTAAACTTGAACCACATCAAAACATTAATAAATAATTTGTAGAACATTCTTCATATTTTTTTACATAACAAAATTCTATATCAGAAAATACATAGAAGAACACTCAAAATTAGAGTTTAAACCCTTGTCGCCCCCTATCATTTGGACAAATACCAAAGACACCCCTTGTCATAATGAAAATATTTGAGACCCCCGTTATCTTTTCAGTTTTGTTACCTGAGACACCGTTAGTCACATTTTGTCAACAAAAATACCCTTGCTATAATATTTTTTTTCTTTTTTTAATTTTCATTTGTTTATTTTTTCATGTATGGTGTTACAGATATAAAAAAAATCTAAAGTAAATAAACGGAGAGAAAAAAAGTAGAAAATAAGAACAAATAAAATAAAAATTAAAAATTAATAAAAAATAAAAAATAATTTAAATATTTCTTTTTATGTGTGCGCGAGCTTTGTTTTTTATTTTTTATTTTTAGTTTTGATTTTCTTTTTTTTTTCTATTTTCTACGAACACCATGCACATAAAATTTTAAAAAATAGGAGCAAACAAATGAACAAAAAAATACAAAACAAAAACAAAACAACCGAAAGCAAAAAAAATAAAAATAGAAAACAAGAGAGAGAGTAGAAAATAGAAAATACCCACAAAAATAAAAAATAAGAAAAGAAAAACCGAAAATATTGTCTTTTAGAGTTGCAAGGGTACTTTGTCAACAAAATTCCACAAGGAGTGTCTTAAGTGCATTATCAATTTATTGGGGGTGCTGTCCTTAGTATATGTCCAAATGACAAGGACAAGGAGTATCGGGGGTTTAAACTCCTGAAAATTAATTAAATAAATATTAATTACCATTTCTCTCGTTGAAAGCCACAAAACATTCATCCTAAAACAATTAACAATAAATTAATCACCTAATATAAACAAAAAGAGATTAAAAAATAATTAAATTACCAAATAAAGAAACAAAAAGGGTTTTGAAAGCTTGAATAGATTTACGAAACCAATTAGAATCATTATATGTTTAATACTTTTAAAAATAACCTATATCTCATTGCTAAATACAATTTCAAAAATATATTTTAAATCATGAGTTACAAATTTAGGTTGAAATCATCTGTTATTTGGGTTGAAAGTCCATGAAATCAACATAGAAGTCCAGAAATGAACCTGAAACATAGCTTCTTGTTCATGCGTATCAATGAGGAACTGTCGAATATCTGTAACTTCCATTCCAACTTACCCTTCCTCCTAGCATCAGACTCGTCCATTTGTGCATGTTCACACCTAGCATACTTGTGAAATGAGGGTATCTTTGGAAGTTGCAGCAATGTATCGCACTCTGCACCAGAGGAAACATATGCCTGTAGTGGACAACAATTATCTCTTGCAATATTAGAAGAGAAACACAAAGCAAGGAAGAAACAAAAAAGGAAAATGAGAGGCTTACGCTTTTGTAACTCCAGAATATAGAAGTTCCTTTATACTGTCAAACCATGGACGTGAGACTCAATAAAAATAGATTACATTACAGAAATCATTCATTGGATTAAGTGATGCAAGAAATTTTTCTTAAAGCAACACGAAAACTTAAATTGAAGTGAGGCAACATTAAGGTCTCAACATATAAATTCTGCACATATTTCTGCAAGTATGTTTTGGTATCTTTGGGTGGGAGAGTAGATGGGTATGTGAAGAGACAAGAACAAAGTTAAGGAGGTACAAAAGGATCATATAACTAAACCACAGAAACCGTACACCTCACAAACTATGGAAAATAGGATCCAGTGGGAACTGCAATTTTCCAGAAAGTCGCACTTGATTTGCTTTTTGAAGAATCCCCAGCAATTGATTGCCTCAATTACTTCAAGGCGCCAGTAGAAGCCTTCTTCTTCCAAAAAATTTCAACCCATACACTAACCAACTGGCTTGCAATGGCACGTATGTCACAGCTAGTGTGTACACAAACCTTTTCTTTTACAGTTTTTCCAATACCTACAAAAGGAGAGTGTGATGCAAAATAAATAAAACCTAGCAATGAACATGTATGCAGTAATAGATAACTAATGCACCATTGCGTAAAAATTAATGATCAGCAACTATACATGTTTGGATAGATTTGTGCTTGACATCAAGGAATCTTCTATCTTTTCAGCAAACTTAAGGGATTACTTCAGAGGACTGAGACCATTAAATTTTTACTTCAAAAGGAGTGCCCCACATACAATTATAAGGGCATCAACAAGTTATTATCATAGCATATAATATGCTGAACTTCACCACATCCTCTCAACTCTCAAATGCCATCTGAAAATTACTTATCAAGGAAAAACATATCAATACTTGAAACAAACTACAAAAAGAAAAATACCTGATAAATGGACTGCAGCCATATCAGTTGACACAAAAACAAGAAGGCGAACACAATAACGTAAAAGTTGAGTCCGATCCTATTCCATCGAATCCTATCAAACAATAAATTGACACAAAGAATTTCAGTTGACAAAGGAAATCTAAATATAATCAAAAATAGAATAGCACATTGTGGGATGCAAATACCCATATCCATGAGTTAAGCAATATCAGACCTTCTTTAGTCCCAGAAAAGGATTTTAAAACTTCAAGGGAAAATTCAACAATTCTCTAGCCGGATGCAATCTTTCAGCTGTAGTTTTTGCATTAGACAACATATCCTGTAGCAAAGCCTCCCTCATCAAAGATTTCTTATAGGGAGCATTTGAGAGTTCAACTGCTTCAAGTCTTTTGATAATGTCCATAACTTCACCCCTTTCACTATCTGAGTGCCTTTTTGCGGTCTTCATGGCTTCTACTTCAGCAAAATAATCAATTCTTGTCTTCAGTATATTCATTATCCACACAGCCTCTCGAAGCACACTTATCATTGCACCACCAATTGTGTTTGGATGCTCATTTGAGAGTTCAACTGTTTCAAGTCTTTTGATAATGTCCCTAACTTCACCCCTTTCACTATCTGAGTGCCTTTTTGCGGTCTTCATGGTTTCTTCTTCAGCAAAACAATCAATTCCTGTCTTCAGTATATTCATTATCCACACAGCCTCTAGAAGCCGACTCATCATTGCACCACCAACTGTGTATGGATGCTCCTTGCAGGTTGCTTCACTGGCAAAAATTAAACAGTTCCCAATAGGCCTACCCAATATATCTTGGTCTTCTCCAGATGCCCCCACAGCAACATAGGAAATAAGCACCACAGTAATATGGATCCCTACCCCAGTCAGTCACTACTGAAGCAATTGTATCAGGTACAACATCTTCACCAAAAAGTTTACGAAGAAACATTAAGGCATGGTTGACTAGAGCAGCAGAATCCATATGTTGGCCAAATATCGCTGCCTTACCAACCACCAATGCTATGAGAACAGGTGCCCCAATAGTTTTATTGACATTCCAAAACATAATGCACCGGCCTCTCTCATTTGTTTCATCAGCGGTTGCACCAAAGTAATCAATAGACTCATCCTAGAATACTTCGGGAAATTCTAAGACTACTTTATTAAGATAACCAAAACCAAGCCGCTTGATGGATAGATGTTTCCATGGGGGCAGCGGTGGTGAAAACTTAAAGAAGAGATACTTCTGTCAGCAAAGCAGCACAACCATACTCCAAGTTGGCAAAATGCCAATCTATGACCCTTCTCTCAAGAGGACTCATTATCTCCACTTCAAAATTATTTTTCTTCACAAACTTCATCAACTACAGAGAATTTTTCAGAACTCAATGGGACATCTATTGATTTGTTATGCCGAGCCTTACGATGTCTCCTGAGGGCATACTCCAATCAATCCTCGAGAGAGTCTATTTTCATTGCATGTTCCCCCTTCTGAGCAACCAACTGTACCATGTCATCAATAAGACTGTTGAACTCTGCTTCCAAAGCTTCGTCTAGATCTGCAGGAACTGTCTAACAACTAACACTATCATAAAGGGGCAGTGACTGTTCAATAGAGTCAATTCAAGACCTAATTGAGCGCAAACCAATGAAGAGGGATCAAGTCTTCTTTCAGTAGCCACATCTGCCTCAACAACGGTGATAATGCTAGCCCCAAGATCCCCCGGAACTGAAAGAGACGAGGTATCTGTGAAAACACGCCCACCTATTCTACTCCGAGCCTCAAGCACAGTAGCATGAACACCCTAGGGCAGCAAGTCGTGTGCTGTAGACAAACCAGCAGGACCAACTCCAACTACAATGATTCTTTTTCTAACTTCAGAATCTCATTGCATTTTAATATTTCCATGGTAAATTGGCACAAATTGAACAGTACAAGAATCTTTTTTGATGCTTTAGAGGTATGACTGGAACTTTTCCACCATTCTTTGCTTTACTAGAGGAAATTCAATCTCTTCTTTATCGGGTGCAATTGAACTTGAGAGCACTTAGCCGGGTGGTTTTGCACAATTTTCCTCGTCAACATGACCTGGCATCCATCATCTTTGGTAGGATAAGATAAAACTAAGGCTTCCAAATTTATAAAGCCCCTTGTTCTTCTTGGCTCTTGCAGCTCTATTTTCATCTTCAAGTATGACATCATTCTTTTCCTCCATTGAAGTCTCAGAACCTTGAACCCTTCCAAGGATAAAGGAAACTCCATCTTTAGAATCAGCAACAAGTTTCCACAAAACTCTCCCTTTCCAAGAGATTAAAGTTACGCAGGAACTTGTCATTTTATTTTATACTATATCTCCCCTATTTTGTAAATACAAAAGATTTCTTCTATCTCTTTACTCAAACACCAATTACCTCTCTTATTAATTAAAAAATAATAATTTTTTTATTATAATACAAAATTTACCATTAACTATTTCAAAAATAATTAAATAATAAAAAATTAAAATATATAAATAACCCTTTAATTTATATATATTCATCATCATCTCCTACCACCGCACCCACCGTTACCACCACTTCCTACTGCCGCCACCTTCCACCCAACACCACCTCCCACCGCCGCCGCCGCCGCCACCCTCTGCTATCTCCTATCACCACTTCCTACTGCCACCACTACCTACCACCCTCCGCCACCTCCTATCGCCACTATCTACCCCCATTTTAAAAAATATATATTTTTTAACCATTTCATTAAACAAAATAAAAATTTAACCATTTCATTAACCATTTTCTCTCTCTCTCTCTTCGGTGGTGTTGAGGATTGGTGGTGAGGGTGGTGGGCAGTGGCGGTGGGTTGTGGTGGCGACAATGAGTAGTGGCGGAGGAGTTGGGCAATGGGTGGTGGGAGGTGGGAGGTGGTGGCAAGAGGTGGCGGTAGAAGTTGGGCAGTGGCAATGGGAGGTGGTGTTTGGTGGCGGCGGTGGGAGGTGACGGAGGGTGGTGGGTGGAGGCGGCAGTGGGTAGTGGGAGTTGGGCGGTGGCAATGGGAGTTGGGTGGTGGTGAGAGGTAAATATAATTATTTAAAAAATTAAGGGTAAAAAATATAATTTTAAAAATATAGGGGTGTTAATTATTTTTTTTAAAAATAACTTAAGGGTAATTTTGTCCAAAGGGAAATAATTGGTGTTTGAGTAAAAAGATAGGGGAAATATCTAGTATTTGCAAAATGACAGTGGAAATATCTAGAATAGTGTAAAATAATAGGGGAAGTCAATGACATATACCTTTACGGCATGTTTGGTTGGATGGAATCGAGGGCGGAATGGAATCGCATTCCGCCCTCGATTCCTATTCCATTGTTTGATTCTCCAATGGAATCACTTTTGTGATTCCATTGGAATGAAATTGGATGGAATGAGATTCCATTTGAGATGGGGTGGAATGAGATTCCAACCCAATGGAATCAATATCTTAAATTACATGATAACCCTTGTAATTAAGCCCTTAAAAATTGAGAACAAAAATAGAAATTAAAGAACATAAATTGAAATTAGAGAACAGAAAGTTGGGAATAGAAATAGAAAATTGAGAACAAAAAATTGAGAACAGAAAATTGAGAACATAAACCGAAAATTGAGAACAAAAATAGAAAATTAGAGAATAGAAAATTGAGAACATAAACTAAAAATTGAGAACAAAAACATAAAATTAGAGAACAGAAAATTGAGAACAGAAACAGAAAATTGAGAACATAAACTAAAAATTGAGAACAGAAAATTGAGAACGAAAACTAAAAATTGAGAACAAAAACATAAAATTAGATAATAGAAACAGAAAATTGAGAACAAAAATAGAAAATTGAGAACAAAAATATAAAATTAGATAATAGAAAATTGAGAATAAAAACAGAAAATTGAGAACAAAAACAAAAAATTAAGAACATAAATTGAAAATTGAGAACAAAAAATAGAAAATTAGAGAACGGAAAATTAAAAAAGGAAACTGAAAATTGAGAACAAAAACAGAAAAAATTAAAGAATAGAAACTGAAAATTGAGAACAAAAATAGAAATTAGAGAACAAAATCTTAAAATTGAGTTGAATAAAATATAATAAAATGAGGAAAGGAATAGAATAGTGAAATATAATAAAATTTTATTATAACCAACCAAGAAGAGAATGGAATAATAATTTTATAAGGGCAAAATGAAAATTTTACTATATTTCACTATTCCATTCTTTCTTTCATTCCATACCAACCAAACAAGAGAATGGAATAGTGATTCCATTCACAATTCTATTCCATTACTTCTTCCATTCCATTTCACCCTCATTCCATTCCATCCAACCAAACATGCCGTTAGTAATTCAATAAAAATGTATAAAACCAAAAAGTAAAAACATACACCAAAACTACAAAATTACTCACATGTTGAACATTTAGAATACTAAGAAGCATAAGAAAAGCTAAAATTGCTCACACGTTGAACATTTAAAATACTAAGAAGCATAAGAAAAGCTAGAAGTACATCTTTTATTGTTGTGAAAAGAAGACTTACAAACTGATCTAGGAATCCATAGATATCCCTAACCAGATAATCACGTGGAGGTTCCTCAAGTCTGGAAAACGTAAATAAATAATATGAAAAAGAAGCTAAATAACCACGTTTTGTTATTGAATAACCCAAATATTTACCAAAATCCATGAAATAAAACAACTTTAGTTGGCATATAAACTTTTATTAGAGCTCGTAAATAACATATGACCATGGAAGTAAAAAATAAATAAATTAGGAGACAACATATCATACCCAGTAATAAACTGTCTATGACATTCTCAGTCAAACTCGTAATAAATTCATTTGTGACATTCTCGGTCTGTCTATCAACAACTTTATCTGTTTGGTAGTTTTTTTCCATTAATGATCCAGGATCTTGCTTAACCTGTACAACTTTGATGTCAACCCCTGGGAGTCCCTCCAAATTTGAAGTCCGTTGGATGTTTATTTCTCAATTCTAGCAATCTGGATTCATTTACATGTTGATACCTATCAAATCCAGCTAATGACTGTAGTAGAAGGACTGCATCTCCATGCACCGGCTGTATATAGACCCAACCTACCCTCTAGTATGACAGAAATGACAGAAGTTTGGACCGAAGAGGCAAGCAGTGATCAAAGATGAGACTAAGAAGTTGTTAGATGCCAACACGATCAAAGAAATCAACTTTCTCATCTGGTTGCCCAACATCGTCTTAGTCAAGAAAAAGATGGGAAAGTGGCATTTGTGCGTATTTCACCGACCTCAACAAGGTGCGTCCAAAAGCCTGCTTCCCTCTTCCAAAGATCAACGTGATCGTGGACGCTACAGCCGGCTAGGAGTCACTTAGCTTCTTCGATGCATGTACCCCCTCCCCCCCAAACAAAAGCAAAATGGTGTTCATCACGAACAAAGGCCTTTATTGCTATAAGATCATGCCTTTCGGCTTAAAGAATACCAGAGATACCTATCAAAGATTGGTGAACAAGATGTTCACCGACTTGCTCGAAAAGATCATGGAAGTCTACATCGACGACATGGTCGTCAAAAGAAAAATGGTCGAAGATCACCTGACCGACCTACAAGAGTGCTTCGACGTACTCAGGAAGCAACAATAATAATAACAACAACAATTAAGCCTTTGTCTCACTTATATAGGGTCGGGTACATGAATCCGTTTACGCCATAGTGAATAATCAGGGGACATCCCCTCAGTCAGGTTTTAATGTCATTAAATCAATTCTAATAGTCTAGTTCAACCTCTTCTTAGGTCTACCTCTCCCTCTAGTAGTTCCCTACACTTGAACTAAATCACATTTTCTCACTGGTGCTTCAATGGGTCTTCTATACACATGCCCAAACCACCGTAAACAAATTTCCTTAATTTTCTCTTCGATGGGTGTTATTCCTAAATTCTCTCGAATAGTTTCATTCTTAATTTTATTCATTCTCGTCTTCCCACTCATCCATCGGAACATCCTCATTTCCGTCACCTCAATTTTTTGGATATGTGTCATTTTTACGCCCAACATTCTGAATCATACAGAAGCACTGGTCTTATAGCAGTTTTATAAAATTTCTCAACTACACTCTTCCACTTTAACCAACCTGCCTTGACTCTATGCGTAATACTTTAAAGAATTATGGAAATAAAGTATTCCATTAACATTTCGAATGATTTACATGGCTTGAAATATATATAATATGTTGAACACTAAATTATGAATAGAATAACTATACAATATGCTAAGAACTAAATTAGGAATAGAATAACTACTGATTATTTTATTCCTAATTTATAATAGAATAACTAGCTGTCAAAATACAACTAAACAATCCCTATAAATCAGCAATCGATTGTTGCTGATTGATTTATCATTTATTCTCTTTTCCAATACTCCCTCTCAAACTGGTCTGAATATGTCTTTCATGGCTAGCTTGCTCGTCAGCTTCTCAAATTGCTTTTTTGGTACTCCTTTCATTATAATGTCTACAACCTATTCATCTGTTGGGACATAGGTTATACAAATCTATCCAATTCTATTTTCTCCTTGATGAAGTGCTTATTTACCTCAACATGTTTTGTTCTGTCATGAAGAACTGGGTTGTGTGCTATCAAGATTGCTGTCTTGTTATCACAGTACACCTTTATTGGAGTTTGGCTTGCTACCTTTAGTTTATCTAGGATTCTTTTAATCCATAATACTGCACATATACCATAAGCAACTGATCTAAATTCAGCTTCAGCACTACTCCTCACCACCACACTCTGGTTTTTTTCGCGCCATGTAGCAGATTACCTCCAACAAATGTGCAGTAGCCGGAGGTTGATCGTCTATCGGTCAAGCTACCAGCCCAGTCAGCATTTGTATAAACCTCAATTAGTAGATGGCTATTATTTTCAAACAATAATCATTTTCCTGGTGATTCCTTTAAATACTTCAATATTTGATAGCAGTCTCAAAGTGTTACAACCCCGATGAGTGCATGAAATGGCTCACCATACTTACAACAAAAGCTATATCTGGGCGAGTTTGTCATAGGTAAATTAGTCTACCAACCATCCTTTGATACTGCTGCTTGTTCCTCACCTCTTTGGGTTTGGCAGGTTGAAGCTTCCAATTGTGCTCAATTGGTGTCTCGACTGCCTTACAACCAAGTAATCATATTTCTAACAGCAGTTCTAACACATATTTTCCGTTGAGATACGAATATACCTCTTTTGGTTCTGGCGAATTCCATTCCAAGGAAGTACTTTAGGGCTCTTAAGTCTTTAATCTCAAAATCACTAACAAGAATTCTCTTAAGCCTTTTCTGCTCAACATGATCATCACTGGTCAGAATTATATCATCAACATAAACAATCAAAAAGAGATTTTCCCTTCCTTTGAGTGTTTATAAAATAATGTATGGTCAGCTTGACTTTGTGTGTACCCATGACCTTTATCAGTTTTGCCAAATCGCTCAAACCATACTCGAGGCGATTATTTTAGACTATATAAAGACTTCTTAAGCCTGTAAACTTTATGAATTCCTAGTTGCTTTTCAAATCCTGGTGGTAAACTCATAAAGACCTCCTTTTCTAAGTATCCATTCAAAGATGCGTTTTTTACATCCAATTGGTATAGAGGCCAGTCAAAATTTATAACCAAGGTGTTGGAATATTCGATATTATTTTTATTATTTGTATATAGGGAAAGTCAAATATGTTGATTAGAAAAATTATTATTAGTCATTAGTTAGTTTTATTTATTTATTCCTAATTACTCCTATATGTAATCTCATTGTACAATTAGAAAAATAATACAATTGATTATTTTATTCAATTTGGCATCAGAGCTAAAACTAAACCCTAGCTAGTCACTTCCCTTGTAGCTGCTGCCGGCCCTTTACAAACCATCAATGGCCACCGCTGGCCCTTTACAACCGTCGACGACCTTTGCCGACCTCCTAAAATAGCCGACGGAGCTTCGCTGGCACTCCTTATAGCCAAGCAATGATCGAAGGCCCTCTTACAACCGACAATGAGCTCTCTTTACAACCGACGACCATTCGAGGCCCTCTACAACCGATGATAAAGCCTCATCAGTCCTCTACAAGCCGTCGATAGCACTCACCGATCCCCTACAGCCACCGATGAATACTCGCGGCCTTCTACAACCGACGACGAAGCCTCATTGGTCCTCTACAAGTCATCGATAGCACTCGTCGGAATCCTAACAATGGATGACGACTTCGCGTTGGTCCTTTACAACTACCAACAATCTCACCAGAACCCTAACAACTGATAAAATCGATCTTACAAGATTCGTAAGAAATCGATCTCGTGAAGTTCGTTCAAGTGCAACTCAGACCCTGTCTCGCGAGATTAGTTCGATTGTAGTTCAGGCCCTTATCTCGCGAGATTAGCTTGTTGAAGGTTAACCTGAAGATCCCTAGTCTCTGACGATATTTTCCATACCTTTACCACATCCAATGTTACCTCGAAATCCACCTCAAGGTCCAGCCAACTCATCGAACCAAAGAATCTCCCTTCCGAATCCCACTCCATCCAGATCACCTCTGTTCGATTGAATGGAACCAATTTTTTACGTTGGTCTCAATCGATGCGAATGTATATCCATGGAAGAGGACGGATGAGATATCTAACCAGTGATGCAAAGAAGCCCGCCATCACAAATCCGCTGCATACAACTTGGGTTGCTGAAAACTCTATGGTTACATGGCTCGTGAACTCTACGGATGAAGAAATTAGCTCCAACTACATGTGCTAAAGAAACTTTAGGACAATGTCAATCAGATGTCTTCTGACCTGGAAAACCAATCTCAAAAGTATGAGTTGACTTTAAACTCTGTGATGTTTGTTAAGGCGAAGACAGTATCACCAAGTATTTCAATTCATTGAAGAGAATATGGTAGGATTAGGATATGTTTGACAATCATGAATGTCATTCGACTGAGGATTATAACCAGAGGTTAGTGGATGATGATTGTGTTTTTAAGTTCCTTGTAGGATTGAAATCAGAATTTGATAAAGTTAGGGGACAAATCATTGGTCGTCAACCTCTTCCCTCAATCAATGAGGTTTTCTCGGAGGTCTGAAGGGAGGAGACCTATCGGAACGTTATGCTCAACAAGTTGCAGATTATCGGTCCTACAGCTGCTTTAATTGACCAGTCTGCTTTGGCTGTTGCTAATGCTAACTCCAACTGGTTTCAATGCCAAGCAGAAGAACGCCCTCATATATGGTGCGACTATTGCAACAAGTCCCGTCATACATGGGAAATATGTTGGAAAATCCATGGGAAACCAATAAATTTGAAGAGCAACAAGTCGAGAGAAAAATCTAACCGATCTTATCCTTTCGCGCATGAAACTGGAACCACTCCATTAAAAAAAGAGAAGATTGATCAACCTCTCAAATTGCTGACTGCCAATCCATTATTCGGTACTCTGAATACTTCTTTAGCTTAAACATGTTGCAACTCTAGAGCATTTTCTTGTTCCTTAAACTCAACGTCTTGGGTTATCAATTCAGGTGCTTCTGATCATATGACAAGTTTTTATCACCTTTTCAATACTTATACACCGTGTTCTGGTAACGAAAGAATTAGGATTGTAGATAGTAGTTTCTCGCCCATTGCAGGAAAAGGCCAAATAAAAATCTCAGATAGTATTAATCTAAAAATGGTCATTCACGTTCCTAAACTTACTTGTAACCTCTTATCTATAAGTAAACTATTGCGAGATTTAACTGTCATGCCATGTTCTCTGAATCTCAATATTTATTTCAGGACTAGAGCTTGGGGAAGATGATTGGCAGTGCTAGACTGGTGGATGACCTTTATTACTTCGGTGATAACTCCTTAAGGAATAAAACAACTCATTCCCCCAGTGATATGAGTTCAACGTCTGTTCATGATAAAATCATACTTTGGCACCTTAGACTAGGACATCCAAGTTTTCAATATCTTAAACATTTATTTTCAACTTTATTTAAGAATGTGGATTGTTCTTCTTTTCATTGTGAAAGTTGTTTGTTTACAAAAAGTCAGCGTACTTCTTATATTTCAAAACCATATCGTGCATCCAAACCTTTCTATTGAATTCACAGCGATGTATGGGGTCCCTAAAAAATCACAACACTATTCATAAAAGATGGTTTGTGACATTTATTGATGATCACATAGGTTTATGTTGGACATATTTGATGCATGCAAAATCTGATGTAGAAGTATTATTTAAAGATTTTTGCATTATGTTTGAAAACCAATTTCAAATGAAACCTAGCATTCTTCGCACAGATAATGGAATAGAATATTTCAACGAATGTTTAGGCAGTTTTTTGAAAACGAATGGTATTCTACATCAATTCACATGTCGTGACACACCCCAACAAAATGGCATCGCTGAACGAAAAAATAAACATTTACTCGAAGTCGCATGTGCATTCATGTTTTCTATGCATATTCCCAAATACTTGTGGGGCGATGCCTTTTAACAGTTGCATATTTAATAAATCGCATGCTGATAGGTGGAATTTATCCATTTATTTCTAAACCGAATTTGGTAGTTTTTGAGTATTTTTATAGTGTTTTAATTAGTTTTTATTTGTTTTTGTATAAATTAGGTGTTTGGGACAAAAATGAGCTAAAACAATTGAAAATCAAGCTAACTGGTAGAACGGCGGTAGAAGAACGGTGGAAAAACAAACAAAAAGGCCTTCCAATATCTGCAGCTCCATCGTTGCAGTGGTGAAACCACCACTGCAGCGGTCAAAGTGAAGAAAGTTGCTACATTTCCATTGCTGGCTGTAGCGGTCAAAATGCAAAGAGTTCTACTTAATCATTGCTGCAGCGGTCACTTACCAGAAAGCCTGACGACATGCCCACCGCTGCAGCGGTGAGCTCTGCACCTGTAAAGTATTTTTTAGATATTTTTAGATATTTTGTTCCCATTATTTGACTCCTCCTCCTCCATTTTTGACCATAGAATTAGGAGAGAGACATTGGAGGGGAGATTTTGGTGTGCTCAACACAACCAAAAGAGAAGATCACATTTCCAAGAAGAGAGAACGATCTCGGAGTGATTTTAGCGTCGATTCTTCGGATAACGACTAGTCTTTTTCGCTTCTCTCTTTATTTCTTAACTTTGGTAGTTTGTTTGACCACCGTTGCAGTGGTCACCCATCAAAAAGCCTGTCCACATGTCCACCGTTGCAATGGTGAATCCATCACTGCAACGGTGAGCCCTGCACTTGTAAAGTATTTTTTTTTAGATATTTTGTTCCCATTATTTGAATCCTCCTCCTCTATTTTCGACCATAGAATCGGGAGAGAGACATTAGAGGGGAGATTTTGGTGTGCTCAACACAACGAAAGAAGAAGATCACATTTCCAAGAAGAGAGAACGATATCGGAGCGATTTTAGCTTCGATTCTTCGGATAACGGCTAGTATCTTTCGTTTGTCTCTTTATTTCTTAACTTTGGTGGTTTGTTTGAGTATGTTTAGCTCGTTTGTTATTGTATATGTGATTATGATCATTAGCTAAACATGGATTGTCTATGGGATTAATATAGTTTATGAAAATATTGTTTGTTTGAATTGTGTTTTACCGTTCTTTAATTTTCTTTATATGCTTGTTATGATATATTGAGAAATTGGGGTTTGACACTCAGGAGAGGTAACACCGGATTCAGACTAGGGTTTAAACACAACGCGATAATCTAATGACTCGGGAGGGCATTAGAAAGTGTGCAATCCATGACGTTGGGGCAAGACTCATGTGACCAAGTGTCTTATAAACGCTCGAGGAGGACTTTAGCTTTAATGCGAAGTCACATATTATTCACTTTACACTCGGGAGAGAAAGTGAGTGAGTTTACGATACCGAGATTATCAAATATGTCGAATACTGTTAATGTAAATTTGACAAAATCTAATACATTTAAATAAATAAAGTTAATCCCTAAATAATCAATTCCCCTAAACGTCTCATATTAGTATTTTGGTATAATTAGTTTAATTAGTTAATTAGATTAGTATTTTATATTTATAAACAAAAACCTATTTTTTATCGCCTAAATAAAGTTAGGTTATGACAATTACGGTATTCAACGATAATCTAAATTAATCCTTGTGGATACGACAACTTTTGCTCTTCCCACTCTACTAAAACTTGACCCGTACACTTATGGTAAAAGTAGCGACATTAATTTTGCGCTACCAAGTTTTTGGCGTCGTTGCCGAGGATTAGTTTTTAGATTATTATTGATATTGTGAGTAAGTAACTTAATTTTAATTTAGGCATTTGTTTTTTTTTTTTAATTTTTGTTTATAGTTTTATTTTTTTCATGCAGGGTACTTGAAGATGTTAGATCAACAAGTACATATGCATTTCTTTCAATGAGATTCCTAGCCGTTTTATTGTTCTTGGGATCGATATAAGGAGTTGCTATTCTGGTTCCCAAACCATCATTTCCCGAGGGAATGTCAACTACTGAACTTCCTCAACGGGTTACTAGCCGCAATAAGAAATTGGGTTGAAGGAGGAAACGGTACCACCTCTTTTGACCAACTAACCGCGGACGAAGCCTATCGGTTGTTGGAAGACATGGAGGAGTATGATTTTCACAGTTGGAATTATTCAACAAGCTACCAAAGCTTGGGGGATAGTTTCACCATTTTGGCACCATGGATTGACACCCCGGACCAACAAGAGGAGTCTTTTCCCACCTTTGAGGAAATGTTCGCTGAATTTATGGGGGAGACCGAGGCTTTTTGGAGGAAAATGAATGACCGGCTCAACGAGCATGAGGATCGTCCTGACAATATTGAGGCAACCTGCGTAGAGATTGATGCGACTGTAATCAGATGCAAATTGGTAAGCTAATCTACTTTATTAAGACTGAGTCCGAAGTGGTGGCACTGAGACACACACACACCACATGCATTGAAAGCCATCGTGAGGAACCGAAATCAAGTGGGAGGAACTTGGGTCAGTTCGAAGACGATGAAAAATCACAAGATAACACTTGTGATTATCCACCATTTGAGATCCACCAAGTGTTGCTACCATCGATCCAAGACGATCACATCTACGAGGATCCGATGTGGCTCACGGGTCCTTTGTCGCCTTTAGCAATGTTCATCCATGCCCACCAAGCACATGAGCCAGCAACGAATCAAATCGAGAGCTTGAGCCGAATGATGCCAAATCTCGCTAGTCTTGAGGGCATTATTAATCAAGACCCATATGTGGTGTTGTACAACACTTACTATGGGCGAAAACTATATTTTGACGAGTCCTTCTCCATGTCAGGCCGAGAATAATAAACCAAGCATTTCTTGGGAGGCGACCCAAGTCTAAAATAAATTAGATCCATCACTGCCGACTTCATTCGGAGGCGAGAATGTCTCGCCTCCCAGGTACATGTTCTAAACCCCCTTCATCGGTATGCTATATTTCAATATTGAGAACGATGATTAGATTACTATGGACACTGCCCATATTAAGTTTGGGGGTGATGTGTAATATGCTATTATGTTTTATTGTTTAATTGTATGCATGCTTGTTTAGTTTAGTTAGTATGTTATTGTTTGTAGTATGTGTTGTTGTGTACTGAGTTTTTTAGTTCATTTGGACAATTACCCGATGTTGATATTATCCCCTAGTTGTTTTTTGAGATCAGGGGTAATGACCATTCATGTGTGTTCTGTATGATTGACGTTTCGTTGTGGTAAAAGTTATTGTGGATCCTAACATGTACGAGCATGTAAACTTAATGTATAGTTATCCACTAGATTTGACACCGATTATCCGTTAGCCAAGTTCATGACAATAGGGATTCTATAACCTGATTTGGGGAAAATTCGAGGCGAAATCCTAGGCGAGGTAATTCAGAAGATATGATTTAGACATTCATTTTGATCGCTTGAGCCTTTGAAGCTTACCATGTAATATCATTTATCCCTCGTTACCCTGTTGAAGCCTGTTAGCCGTTTCAATTCTGAACACATAACAAATGCCCTGCCAATTGATTTTTTTTCCAAACCTTTATCGCTAAACCTAAGGCACAATTTGAGTGAAATCAAGTTAGCATTCGTTTATGCCATTTGAAGTGAGCGGTTGGATTTTGAGCGAACTATTGATTGGTTCGGTATTTGAGTACTCACTTGTCATTTTTTTTTCGTATTACCACACCGGTGAAATTGTTATAAGTCAAATAAGTTTGGGGGTGTGTTTGTTGAAAAAAAAAACAAATGTAAATGTAGTTAAATTTTCGTTTCTTTTGACAAGTGAGTATGACGTTTTTAAATATAAGTTCAGGGTTGTTTCTAATTGATCTATGTGGGGTTATGAGAGTGATTGAGCCAAGTGTTATGCTTCGGGTATCGTTAAGTTAATAACGTTAACCTGTTTTTATATTCCTGATATGCCCTTGGCTATTTGACAAAAATCGAACTAAGTCCTATTGATCTTTTTGAATTTCCAAACCTATATTAGTGGAGAGTGGAACCTAGTCTGGTATATGGATTTCCTATACCTTTTTGGTTTTAGTCATGAACTCTGTTGGTGGATAATCTAATCCGATCGGTGGATATTTGTATAATTAAGTTTTTGCACACACACTTGAACATGATCTAGAATGGCACTTACTGTTGTTGAATGTTGAAATTCTAGAACACCAGATGGTGCATTTTACTCTTGAAATCGATAAGATTGAGGGCTGATAAGGGAAAACGTTTAGCCGGTTAGATGAAATTTAAAACTTGCACGTTATTGTTTTTTTAGTTTGTTCGTGTTTTTTGTTTTGAGTATTTAAATTCGGTAATTAGTTATGGTAGTTTCGTTTATTGTGTGTGTGTTTTGCTCGAAGACTAGCAAAATTCTAAGTTTAGGGGTATTTGATAGGTGAAATTTATCCATTTATTTTCAAATCGAATTTGGTAGTTTGAGTATTTTTATAGTGTTTTAATTTGTTTTAATTAATTTTAATTTATTTTTGTATAAATTAGGTGTTTAGGATGAAAATGAGCTAAAACGGTTGAAAATCAAGCTAATCAGTGGAACGGCGGTGGAAAAAACGGTGGAATAACAAGCAAAAAGGCCTTCCAGCATCTGCAGCTCCAGCGTTGTAGAGGTGAAACCACCACTACAGCGGTTAAAATGGAGAGAGTTCTGCTTGACCAGCGGTGAAACCACCGTTACAGCAATCACCCGCACAGAAAGCCTACTGACATGCCCACTGCTACAACAGTGAGCCTTACACCTGTAAAGTATTTTTTTAGATATTTTGTTCCCATTATTTGAATCCTCCTCCTCCATTTTCTACCATAGAACCGGGAAAGAGACATTGGAGGGGAGATTTTGGTGTGCTCAACACAACCAAAGGAGAAGATCACATTTTCAAGAAGAGGAAACGATCTCGGAGCGATTTTAGCGTCGATTCTTCGGATAACGGCTAGTCTCTTTCGTTTCTCTTTTTATTTCTTAACTTTGGTAGTTTGTTTGAGCAGGTTTAGCTCGTTTGTTATTATATATGTGGTTATGACCATTAGCTAAATATGGATTGTCTATGAGATTAATATAGTTTATGAAAATGTTGTTTGTTTGAATTATGTTTCGTTAACGTTTGTTCTTCGTTATTCACTTGTGTTTACCGTTCTTTAATTTTCTTTATATGCTTGTTATGATATACTGAGAAATTGGGGTTTGATACTCGGGAGTGGTAACCCCAGATTTGAACTAGGGTTTAAACACAACACGACGATCTAATGACCCGGGATGACATTAGAAAGTGTGAAATCCATGACGTTTGGGCAAGACTCATGTGACCAAGTGTCGTATAGACGTTCGAGGGGGACTTCGGCGTTGACGTGAAGTCACATATTCATTCACTTTACACTCGAGAGAGGGAGTGAGTGAGTTTACGATACTGAGATTGTTGAATAGGTAGAATACCGTTAATGTAAATTTGACGAAATCAAACACAGTTAAGTAAATGAAGTTAATCCCTAAATAATCTATTCCCCTAAACGTCTCATATTAGTACCATTAGAGATATTGAATGGCCCTGACACTGCTAGCCACCTTAGATGACACAGTTGTACAGGTTACAGTACTGTTATAACTCTCGATCGTGAGGTAAACGATCCTATGGTTGGCAAGGAAGTATGTTATTTTTATTATATACAAGTGAGTTGACCGGTTGATTTAAAGTCGGTTGTTCTGTTATGATGATATTTTTAGTGGGGTTTGGATACTACCTAATGTGGCTATATTTTATTAGAAAGTGTATTTTGATAAAAAAAAAAAAAAACTTTATTCATAAAATGTTTTTATATTATGAAGACAGTACACCGATAAAACCTTTAGATAGATATTGGTCCGCTACTAGCGATAGGTAGGATCAGAGTATAGAATGATTCTTGAGATTTCCTCAGAAAATTTTATATAGATATAATTGCTATTCTCATCAGAATAACACAGCGGGAGCGTGGTGGTAACTTTGAGCTATTTAATCGAGAGTGACTAACATGACCGTGCGGTGTGATTTTAAATTTTA